>SNQJ01S0148106.1:23644-44774 GCA_010110895.2 Picea sitchensis
CTGCGTAAACATTATCGCCGATTCTGGACCTCCCCCTTCCGTTAAAAGAAGAACACTAGGGGGGGTCCGAAATGCTATGTGAGCCATTGATCTACAAGCCGTGATCTGGACCATTGGAAAGTGAATGAAGCAAGGGTCGGGAGCGGAATAGTCATGTGTAGGAAAAACTTAGGATTAGTTCTTTTTATGGGTTTTTCCTCGATTTTCTCATAGACACTACCAAGGGGACATCATTTCAACTAAACTTAGGCATGGGAGACATGGGGTGGCAACTTTATCAATCTGGTTTTATTTGGGCAAGGCAGGCCAAGCAGTTAATTTACATTCTAACCTACTTTCACAGGACAAATAACCCAGATTAAACTATTGGGTTAAGATATTATTCTTCCTAAGGGATATCTGACCAGGATTAGACAGTCTGGTCATATTTATTCACTAATTCTATCCTAGGGGCTATCTGACCAGGATTAGATAGTCTGATCAGATGTATTCACTAGTTCTAACCTAGGGGCTATCTGACCAGGATTAGATAGTCTGGTCAGATGCATTCACTAACCTATCAACATTGAAAATTTAAAATAACTTGATCATGCTTGAAAGGTATGACCAAGTTAATATTATTGCATAGGGCTTTTGTTTTCATTCTTTTTATGCCCTCTTTTTATTTTCTTTTTTCTTTTTCTTTTTGTAAAATGAAAAATCAATTGCCAATAAAAATACTAGATACAGATACTATCCATAATATCCAAGTCATAAGTTGATTCCCATAATTTATGGGGTGATAACAAACACCATATTTTTTGAAATATATAATAGGGATCTTCGGCTTTACTTATATTTTACAATGTGTACATTAATTAGATGTTTTCTTTGCTTTTAAATATGTGACAAATTCCAATCTAAAACATAGTTAGCATAAGCATCGGATACATAATTAGAACTCCTAGGAATATGATAATATGTAATAAAATCAAATTGTCGTTCTAAAAGATGTACCCACAGGAACCGTCGGAGTAAAGTAGGATCACACATGCAGTAACGATTGTTCAACTGATGTACTACTAATTGGGAATCCAGGCGAACTTATAATGAACGGATTCCATGTAAGATAGACTCCTGCAAAATTTCTATAATGATGCTATATTCAGCCACATTATTCATGGATGTCCCTAGGCATATGCCTCCTGAAGACACCAGTAGACCCTTGGATGAATAAATCACCCAAGCGGCGGAAGCCAAGTTTCATGTGTGACGACTGACCCCGTCTGCGAATCCTAAGTAGACTGACAACTCCGTTGACATCTGTCAACCAAGTGAAAACTTGATAAGCAACCCGAAGACAAAAAAGAAAGTGATATATACACTAAATTACATTAGTATACAAAGAGTTCCGCCTAAGCCTAGGGCTCAAGCGTAGTATCTTTTCAAGTAGAGCCCATTTCTAGGCTCGACCAACTTATTCCCTTCATAATATTCTAACTCATAGGCTCCTTTTTCTAGCACACGTCACACGATGTAAGGACTGTGCCACATGGTTTTAAAGTTGCCTGCCCCCAGCGGTTCTTTGGCTTGATCATAAAAGAGGACAAAGTCACCCTCAACGTACAACCGAGGACAGACAGACTTATTGTACTGGACCTTGACACGTCATATGTTCACCTCGATAGCCGTATAGGTGTCTTGATGCTGCTCATCAAGACTTTCTAGGTATACAAGGCATCGTTCAAGATCGAAAGTGTCAGGTAGGAGCGCGACTGCCAACTTAAGAGAAGGGATTTCACATTGAATGGGTAATATCGACTCCACACCGTGTACTAACTGGAAAGGGGAAAATTTGGTGGCAGCCTTGACCGAGGTTCGGTATGACCAGAGTGCAGGATATAGCATGATGTGCCAGTCAGACTCACTCTGTCTGACATTTTTTTGCAAAATGGTCTTGAGAGACTTGTTGACGACCTCTAGTTGCCCATTTTCTTGGGGATAATAAGGAGAAGAGTGGCCATGTTTAAACCCCATTTTAGCAGCTAGTTCTTCCATCATTTCATTCTGAAAGTGACTTCCATGGTCAGTGACAATGTCACTCAGGATACCAAACCGGGCGATAATCTGATTGAATACGAAGAAGGCTGCAATCTTCCCATTGGATTTAACTGTAGGCATGGCCTCGACCCACTTAGTAAAGTAGTCGATGGCCACAATAATGTGCTGATGCCCCCCAATCGAAGTTGGGTTTCAATCGACAAATTCCACCCCCCACTTAGTGAAGGGACCGAGGGTAATGACTGGGTGAAGAGGGGCTATATATGAGCGCATTTTTCGAGTGAACACCTGGCAGGGGTGACACTTCTTAAAAGCTTCAATACAATCCTTAAAGATAGTAGGCCAGAAATAACTGGCTCGCAATTTTTTTTGGGTTGTCGCAAGCCTGGATAGATGACCACCACAAGCCCCACTATGGAAATCATTTAGGACAGACTCAGCCTTTCCGTGAGTTAAGAAATGATGCAAGATATCATCTATTCCTCGGCGATACAAAGTGTCACTGACGATAGTATATTTATTAGCTTGGTATCTTATATGCCGTCGATCATCCCATGAGAGATGCTGAGGAAACTTCAAAGTCTCAAGATAGAGAACAATGTCTCCATACCAGGGTTCATACAATGAGACGAGAAATATGTGTTCGTTCACAAACAAATCAACATGGATAACATCCTCATATAATCGTGGGAAATCCGATATCAACTTTGCAAAGACTAGGAATTTCTTGGATTTCGCGGAAGCGAAATCGAGATCAAACTCCTATAAAATGAAAATCCATTTATTATATTTTCCTCCTATGATATGTTGGGTAAGTACATATTGAAATGGATTGACATCAACAACCACCATAGTCTTTCAAAGTAATATATAATGACACAAACGTTGGACTACGTGAATGACAACCAAAGCTAGCTTTTCGACGTGAGTGTAATTGAGTTCAGGACCGAGTAAAGTTCGACTAAGATAGTAAATTACATGCTCATGAAGCTTTTCATCCTCCTGAACTAGAACCATACCAATCATATCCTCAGACTCGACAATATAAATTAATTAATCTCTACTGTAGTCGGGAGGCTTCAACAGAGGCACATACACCAAATATTTCTTCAAAGCATCGAAGGACTCCTGGGCTCACTCATCCCAGATAAAAGGGGTGTCCTTCTTCAAAAGATGCATGAAACCTTTAGTGATAGTAGCATAGTTCACTATAAACCTACTAAGAAAGTTATCTTTCCCCTGTATACCCTGAAGTTTTCTAATCGTGCGCAAGGGAGGCAACCGAAGTATTGCCTCAACCTTGAGTGGATCTACCATGATCCTAGTCTCAGAAACTAGAAAACATAAAAGACGACCATACTTAATGCAAAAGATGCATTTGTGAGGGTTTAACTGGATCCTATAATAACGACATCTTTTGAAAACAAGCTGAAGGTGAGTAACATGATCCACTCTCTTGCGAGAGTGAGCAACAAGATAATCAAGGTAAGCTTTGACTATGTGTTTAAGATCATGAAACGCAAAAGTCATGGCACGTTGAAAGGTTGCTCTGACGTTTTTAAGGCTGAAAGGCATATTTTGGTATGCAAAAGTTCCCCAAGGACAAATAAATGCCATCTTGTGTTGATCCTTGGGTTTAATTTGAATTTGATTATATCCTAAAAATCCGTCCATAAAATAAAATACTTCGCTTCCGACACACTCGTCGAGAATATGATCAATGAAAGGTGTGGGGAATTTGTCTTTCAGAAAGGCCTTGTTCATATCACATAAATCCATACATACACAGATGGTTCCTTACTTATTATCTACAAGAACAGGGTTGGATACCCATTCGGTTAAAGGAACTGGGTAGATGAATCCAACGTTAAGTAGCTTCTCCACCTCTGCCTTAATAGCATATGCCTTTCAAGGGTTGACAACTCTAAGACATTGCCAAACAGGTTTAGCATCTAGATAAGTTTTAATTTTGTGTTCGACAATACGAGGGTCGATCCCTGACATATCTTCATAGGACCAAGCAAACACATCTCAGAATTCCTTGAAGAGCTTGATGTAGATCAGGATTTCTTCTGGTGAACAATCTGCACTGATATTTACATTTTCAACCTTACCAGGGGTACGAGAGATGTCGATCTGGATGGTAGGAGAAATACTCGCCATGTTTCCTTTGACACAAATGCCATGTGTATCAAGTGGAACTACGGTGTGACTGACTATCTCGCTCAAAGTAGATCAAAAGTCATCTTGTTCAATTCCTTCAAGCTCTGGGAGAAAATAAGAACAGTGATGCATATCATCCCAAGGTTTTTTGGAACCATTCATGGCTTTGATGATGGCTTCATCCGAAGGAAAAGTCTCATCGAGGAAATCATGTGAACAAGACAACAAGGTGGCCCACATGAGCCTAGACACAAGATCCTCCTCGTCTATCAGTGAGGGAACAGGATCGGGATCGACAGAAGAGTCGAGAACAACTTGATACACAATCTTTGCTACCGATAGTGGCATGGCCATCCCAACATGCGAATTTCCTTCACAAGAAAAATTCGGGGAAGGTAGGGTCCACAGATCATCAAAATAAGACATGTGGAAAGGAATGGACCTCCCAGTCGAGACGGGCCTACTGGACATGGCGTAAACTTGATGGTTTGGTTTTGAGAAGTCGAAAGTACCCATAAGGGAAGAATACATTCCAACACCGACATTCTCAGTTGTCGGTCGAGAATTGTCGATCGCAGGGATCAACTGTCCAAGAGATGCATTAGGACTAGAGTACACAAAGGATAACTGATCGATCGTCACAATATTCCCTTCATGAGGAAAAAAAAGAGTGTGGAAAATAGATGATACGACGACAATCATAGCATAAGTCCAATTGCGGCCTAGTAACATGTTATAATAAAGAGGTGCATCTACTACCTCTACTTCCACCTCTACCATCTTCCCACCTAAATGGACCAGAAAAGTAGGGAGAATACTGTGAGGGAAGAAGGAATGACCGTCGAAAGAAGTCAAATTGTTCGATGACTTGGAAAGGGTCGAAGAACCGAGAGTTTTCCAACAATTAGGGACATCACACACGTAGCAACACCTTCATTAACAACCACACGTTTGATGGTATAATTTGGATACTCCACATGGATTTGGAAAGCCACATGGTAAGGAAAGCGAGGCTTAACATCTATGATATCAAACTTGATAAGCTTTGAGCCACTGGGTTCTATAGCTCTTAGAGCAGCGAGTAAGGCATTCCTCTATGAAGGACACATCTAGAGTACCTCCAAAGCCGACATAGCACAAGGGGTTTGGCCCAGGTCCTCAACAATAGAGTAGTTCTGGGCCGCTCTAGCATTTAGATTATGGGTAGAGCACTTGAGTACTCCTTTCAGAATATGAGGCTCTGGCTCAGTTTTCTCAATATGTAAAGTCATCTCCGAGGGAGGAGGAGGATATTCTAGACCAAGAATAGTTTGTTTAGAACTATAGTCTCAAGATCGAGTGGCTACATCAATTTTTGCATCGACCATATTGATACATAAACAGTCGACATCTTGCGACTACTGGTTTTGACCTCCACCCACCGCATTTACGGCATCGGAGGAGCTCGAGGCTAAGTGTTGATTATGTGGGAATGGATTCATCAGTACTATGGGTGATTGAGCTAAAATCCTCGCAACTTCTGCAAGTTTGGGGCACAAATGGGTAAGGTGATCATCTGTGCAAAGCTTACAGGGAAACTTCACCTTACATTTTTCTCGTTTTCTGTCTCCAACACTATTACCCATCTTCTCATTATTGTCCTTGGATTTATTACCATTTTTCCCACCCTTACGGTTATTACGTCCTTTTTTCTTATTCCCTCATGGTGGCTGGCTACCATTTGGGTTGGTCGACGATTGCACTTAATGTCCATCCACTGACTGAGTGGGATTGGAAGACATAGACGAGGTTGGTACTCCTACAGACTGTCTTAAAGACAACTCTTTTAACTGGTTTGTCATCGAGTCTGCGGACTTTACATTGGCAGAACCTACGATGCCATTGGCATGAGGTCCAGGCTTTTGTCTAGGGTCGTAAGTAGACCATGGTGCGTCAGGAAGGAGGTGGTATAGCATCCCAGACTGAGCATATATCAAATCTAACTTCTAGGCTCTAAAGATATCTTCTTCCTCAGTGGTAACCCCAGAAGTAGCAATGTCCTTTGATATAGGAGCATGTAAGGACTTAAGAAACCATTCTAAAAGAAAGGCCGAGGGTATAGGGGTCTTAATCAACCTCTTTTGTCTATGCCACTCTTGGATAAGGTCCAAGATATGAGTGGCAGTATACTAGCGTAAAGTAGACAACAACTCTAAACCAACATCATAACAAATGGGCAACTGGAAGTGGTTAAGAAAGACCATCACCAACTGACTAAAAGTCCCATATGCCCCTCTTGGTATCTCAATATACCATTTCACAACAACTCTGATAAGGGTGCGTTGAAACAGTCTCAAATGAATAAAATCGTCATTAAGGGAGTTTGATGAGCACCAAAGGTGAAATGTAGTGACGTGATCACCATGGTCCTCTCCATTCTTACCCTCAAACTTTGGGATCTCTGAAGGAAGTTTGGTGGGGACCAGGGGCCATGTAGGATCGTGACTCATAGGTTCATTCATTAACTTAGACAAATCTGGCAGATTAAGCATGACCAGAAAAGGGAGATGCGGTTGCGACATCTGGCCCCAACCTCCTGGGAAAGATTGCGCTTGTGGATTCAGAGGCCATCCAGGGTTTTGGTAAACACCATGGCCCGTCTGTAATTATAAGGCCATCCTCCGGGCTGATTCATATAAGGTGGGTTGGGCATCATTCCAGCTGGAATGCTCTGTTGAGGGTTATAAAAAATTCCCCCAGCCGGATTAGATCCAGGTTGGGGGTTGCCCAAAGTGTGAAACTGACCTCCCCCAGGTTGGAAATCGGAGTATAGAGGAGGATTCAGCATGCCAAGTGTATTGGTTAGAATCTGCACTGAGGAGGTAGGATTGTAGGATGAAACTTGAGTCAAAACTTGTCCGCCAGGTTGAATATTCCACCCATAAGTAGGAGGATTGGACCCATGGTTAAAAGAAAGCATACCTCCCATATTAGGAGTCATTTGAGGGATTTGAGATACACCAAATGAAAAAGGAGTGTACAGAGGTGTGCTACCCCCAAGCCCAACGCTAGCATTGAGGCCAACAACTTGGATGGAGTTCAAAAACTACGAGGTGAAGTTAGGCATACCATAAGAAAATGGACTAGAAGCCATAGGGATGGACTGAACATTTTATCCCGGTGAGTGGCCACGAGACCCAAATGGGTTCGAGGCGGTAGCATGATCATTAACTATAGGCCAGGCCATAATAATGATAGGTTCCTTCGGTACTACAACCATGGAGGTTGCATGAATTGAAGGGGTGCCATTAACTACAATGGGTATGGGAGTCGAAGGGCTCCTAGAATTATGAAGACCTAGTTCAATACTCATCCTTGTAGAATCACAAGTCTAAGCGGTGGATGTGTGTGTACCACATGTAATGACTCTACGCCTTTTAGAAGGCAAGGACACGAAATCCGGTGGTAACTTTAACAAGCGACGGGACTGGCGGGGCAACTGGTTTGACTCCATGATGACTTAAGACTCTAAAGATAAAAAATATATCCTAAAGACAACTAGTAAGAAAAGAGCACACCAAAATTCAAAAGACCAATATGCATGCAAATGGGCTAAAGTGGATGAGTGGCCTCCCTCCCTAAAGAAGGTATGTCTCATCCAAGAGGGACTTGAGACTCCTTACTAAAGATCGGAGGTAACCGAATCAGTTATAGGGGCCCTTGTGGGCTTAACAACCAATCGGTTAGACCCCCCCGGAGAGGTATTCCTCCATAAAGGCTGTGTGATGTCCGACCCCTATCTGACCCAGGGTACTTGCAGAATAACCCCTGCAAGTAACCTATGAGATACCTAAGTCAAGTAACTAATAAACCACTGTATAACCGATGCATAGGCGAGCAGTCGTAAGTCCAGATCACCGTATGGGAAGGGTAGAAAATCTCGAAACCTTGAAAGTACTGCCTCTCATGGAGGTATGGACACTAGCAAGATCCCCAAATATGAATAAATCCATAGAAATATCTCTAACGCTAGGCGAGTATCCAGGGGATATCCCTTAAACCAACTTCGTGCGACCTTGTGATTAACTCCGGTGTGAGTGGAGCCTCCTGATATTACCAATTATACAATGGATTTCTCCACTCCCTGACTCAGACACATATGTTGATTTAATTGCCTTGGAGAAGTTTACTCACAAAATCCTATTCCAAGGCACCAAATCCTAGACTAGTTTGTGCACCCTAGAAAATAAAATCGTTACTAATAATTTTTAAATTATAGTGTTGATTTTATGGCTATGATTACCCAAAAAGGTATATGGTAATGAAACCCATGGTGTTATGACTCTGCAAGAAAGTAAATATGAAGATAATGCAAAGTCCTAACTTTAACTTTTGATGAATGATATGCTCCTAAAAAACGATGCAATTTCCAAATTCAAATATACGATTCATAAGTAAAGATGCAATCTTTCACTGTATGTACTAAACTAATGCTAAAAATTCAAAAGACAAAAAATGCCAAGCAATGAAAAATGCCTATTTTTTTGTATTTTCAATATATTAAAAATGAAAATGCATGGACTGAAAAGTAACTTGATATATAAACCTACTGTGTATAAAATAAAGACAACTCAAGTAGGATATCAAGCAACAAAGCACCCAGCCCAATGTACAAGGACAATAAAAATGAAAATATGAAGAGAAAAACTTCGCCCAAAAATTCAACAAAAAAAGGGTTTCCTGTCATCCCACAGGCACTCAACAGGGACTATAGAGACCTAAGAAGGCTCAACAAGCATAAAATCCCACCCAACAAACACCATACCAAGCAAAACAACAAGGAGAAAAGGTGTACGCAATTGTTTTGGTAAACAATGCATATATACGCAGCTTGCAGTGAGACAACACGTGTGTGTATGCGACTGCCAAGAAAAAAGGTGCATATATGCTTTGAAACAAGGAAAAGCAAGGGAAAAAAGGCTAAAAATCAGATCCAGAGTGAACAGGAGCTATCAATCAGTGACACGACAAAAACCACAATAGAAACGAGATCAATCTAAGGAGAAAAGTACTTCAAACCCTAAGAAAGAAGATTCTTCCCCAGTGGAGTTGCCAATTCTGCTACGAGGAAAATCTCTCTATGACTAGGGTGAACCACAACAGACATGAGTGATTGTAGAAATTGACTCAATTCCAACATATGCTATATAAAATAATGTGCAAAGGAGGTAATAAATAGGCCTACCTCATCCAAACATTTGATGATGTCCACCATTCAGCACTTCGACCCAAAACTTTATACCTGCAACAAGTTCTCAACAAACAAGCAAAGCAAGCATATAGTGATAATATAACAGGTTAGCAAATTAGATAGCATAATCCATTAATATTCAAAACAAACATGCCCATGGATCATAATACATATATTTGCAAGATATCAATTGGACAGGAAATGAGTATTTCTATTAATAAATGATCATCGGAAGTGAAAACATTACAGACTTCTGTATCGACATGGTTCAAAACCGATAAATTGAGTTCCTTCCAACTGGGCCTCCACCACTTCAATCCTCCACAAAAGGCAATCTCATATAAGGGAGACAAAGAGGTTATCCATCAATAAGGGAAGAGCTTGGGAGATGAACATTGTGTTCAGACTTAAAGGACAAATGGATGCAGACTCAATAATGAAGTAATAATTTCTCCCGAGTAACTTTTCTCTCAAAGTTGAATTATCTCTCCTTTTCCATAGCTCGTAATTGGCTTCTTTATAGTCTTCAAAATTCAACTGAAGGTATGAGTCGGAATGTTTCCAGTATATGGAAGGCCAAGGATTAGATATATGTCGTGACATGGAAACCCAACATTTATTTTTTGATTTTATGGCACAAATCCTGATGTACGTGGGTTGTAGTGGAGCAACCAACGTATACGCATGTTGTATAACTTGCAAGGTGAGTACAAGTGGAAAAATATTTATTTTTGTCTTTGAATTCATTAATCAGGGAAAGTGAGTCTGCATAGGGAAATTAGGTAAGGCCCTCTCTTCAAGATTGCATAGGGTGAGGCAAATCTTGTTCTAACATCAACTTCTTTAAGTCTTCTACTATGTTGTAGTCCATCTTGGGTGACTCCTGTGTGTGTATGTTTATAGGATTTCTTTGGGGAATAAAGGGCGCTTTCAAGTGATTAGATGCTTGTTTTCCCCTAGACTATTGGACAATGATAAGGTCATTGGAGACCGATTGACCCTTACTTCATGTTTGCACCGCCGAAACCTCAATGGGTGGTTCCTGAAATTCAAATACATCATCGACAGACATCGGCAAGTCAGGATCCTGTTGATGGGCATAAGTGACACACCGTTAACTGGAAGGATAGATCCAGACCAGGGTTGTCTAATTAACCCAAGCTGTTTGGTATGATCTATCGTGATGGGTTTAATGGCTCCGTTAGCCAACTAAGGTCCTAAAAAATAAAGAAAATAAACTACTCTAAAGCTATAACTACGATACTATGTACATGAATCTAATTATTTACAAGTGTTTAAAACATAAATATGAATATGTGATTATGAACATGGTATTTACAAATTGTAAGTTTTGGTGGATGTCTTGCGAAATCAATGTTTTTGTAATTGTTTACGAAATAGATAAAGAAAACACATAATTTTTATATTTTCTGTTTAGTAATTTAAAATCTAAGAACTCAAAAAAAATACTAATAAAAAATAATCTGAAACAAGAACAAAATAATAGTCACAGTCAATTTAAACTGTCTTATTTCACCAATAAACTAATAACGAAAATTGAATGCGAATAACACTAACTCGAGATTAGTCCCATACTGTGTCTAAATCCCTGTGTAATCCAAACTTCCAGCTATCTTGCCTGTGAGAGAAATCTGTAACAGGCTTGTGCTAACATCTCCAGAATAAACTCAAGGTGTTTTTGGGAGCAAGGATATAAGAACAGAGTAATAAATATATAGATCCAATGAACTTATAATGATGAATGTTTACAGTAAAATAAATTTTAATGTGAAGCATTCATATGATACATCAAGTTAACATCAAGCATAAATAAATGATATTAAAGTGAAATAACGATCACAAATATAATATATGAAACAACAAGTTATAGACAAAATTTAAAGCGCCGAATAAAATGAAATATTATATGCTAATGAGACTAAAGTTGTATAACATATTAATATTCCATAATATAAGAGGCAAAACATAAATGAAATAGTGTCACGTTGGTCTAAAGCCGAAATGTGAATAACTTGTCCATATAGTCTTGGGAATTACATGTCCACAATGCGTTCCAATCCAAGATGCCCTTCACTAACAAAAGTGAATAGTATTTAAAGTAACCTAGGATCCAAATACTCATATCTCACAGGATAGAGTTTAATCTCCCAAAATCAAGTAATATTACAAAAATAGTGGATTGGAAACCACTCATACCAGAGTTGGTTTATTCAAAATTAAATCAAATTTTTTATAAAACATAAAGAAGGAGAAACTACTAATCATTTAGGCGTATAATGGAAAATATTTCCTCCAAGTAATCAACAACAAAATCTCCCAATTCCTGAGAATAGCAAAACCAATTTTACATATTAGAAAAAAAACAATTGCTAATGACTAATTATTATTATTAAAAGGACTGGCTACAAAATCAAATATTTTGTAGCCAACCTTTATTTTAGTAAATGAAATCACAATTCAAATCTACTTATTTCGACTTAGATAACAAAATCAAACAAAATCACAACAAAACGTTTTACCATTAAAAATCTGCCAAGGAGGGATCTGACAGTTGAGAGTTTACAATTGCCTTGACACTGGTCGTATTCTTAATGACTATGTTTCCAGATCTCTTAACAAATTTAGTCTCCCTCTCTGGATGTTCCTTGAGATATAGGTTCTCTTTCTTTAATAGATCATTTTGAGCAGTCAAAGTTTTAATTCGAGCCTGTAAGAGAGGAACGTTGGTATAGTAACGCTCAACCCAATCGAGACAACCATCACAATGTACAGGGGAGATGGCAGATCGACGAGGGACACAATCGACCAAGGGTGCTTCAGTGTTAGTTGTTGTTTTCTCTAGATCTTTCCCAATACCCGAGAATCCTTATTTACCCTTAAGGTATGGTGGTAAATTTGTCATGAAATCATAATATTTAGTATGAATGATAACCTCCCTCCTAGAACCCTAAATTTTTGGATCTTCCCGAGGTAGAAAATCCTCTATCTCACGATCCAAACCCTCATCAATATCGATCAGATCGATCGATCTCAGATGAGTATCCTTTCGGTTCCTTAGTTTTCTAGAGATTAGGTGACCAACCTTCTTGTTCTTGAAACCCAAATCTGTGCACTGTTGTTTTGTTCCTTTACAGAGTTTCTTGACATCAGACTTAACATTAACGTTCAAAATAATATTTTTCATAGGCACAAGAGGATCATTTCCCTTCAATTCATCAACCACTTGTTCTGGAGATCTTGTAGGTGAAAACCTACACGATGATCCTTTATCTAGAGGGGTTTTATCAATAAAATTTGGTCCATTAATTGAATTAACGAACCAATTTTCAACCACTGGTTTATCTGAGTTAGGGTTTGCAATTAAAAGAGGGTTTTTTGTAGGATCAGCCTGGGCAAAGCCATTCCTCATCAAAAAGGTCTCCCAACTATCAGTTGTGGTTGACAGATGATACATGAACATGATTTTAACTAATCTATGGTAGAACAAGATCGAATTGATACTCTGTCGTTTGTATCGCTTGGACATATTATAGAGACTCATCAGTAGGTAAAAGGGAATATCTAAATCGAAACCTATGAAATTCGTAATCAAACAGATATGGTATAGAAATATCAGTCCATATCTACCTTCGAACGTAACAAATTGCTTCAAAATTAACAATAAAATATGCCATCTAGGTTTTGACAGAGCAATATGAATACCTTTTATACAACAAGTAGGTTTATGGGAGGTCATGAACAAATTCCACGGGACTTCTTCTATCCTAGTGTTTTTAAACCATCTCTTGCCCTTTGATGGGAGCCCTGTTGCTTTGATGATGAAATCTTCTGTCAATTCTAATTGTATGTCTCCAATCTTAGCTCTGAACCCGTCAAAGGTTCGTGCGAAAGATTCTGCTACCTGGAGATTATAACCCTCAAATTTCTTGAGGAATATATCCTAGCCATGCCCCTTTAGGTCATAGATAGCATCATCATGGGATAGTAAGGCTTGGAATCCGTTTGGCTCTATGTGAACGACGAGTGCCATGACCATTGTAACAAGGATGCAACAAAGATCACTCAGAATAGTTTTAGGTTCCAATTGTGCAAGCAACATAAATAGGTCTGAACGGAGAGTGGAAACATGAAAATAGTAGATCATGTGGGTTATCATAATTCAGACAGTGAGAATAAAAACCAGAGAGTTCATTGTATTCCTTACCATCTCTCGTGATGAGTGCCAAAAACTATAGAGTACAAAACCCTATGCAGATAATGAATAGCTTCATTAATGTTTTGAGCCAGCAAGGTAAGGCTAAAATGAAAGTACAACATGTTTGTACTCATTGGTATGAATGTTGATACAACCATTGAAATCATGAGAATAATATAAAAAATTAACCAAGGCTCTCCATGTATCAAAACAATTCAACAATCAACTATCGAACCAGTGAATTCATAACAAACACATTAACAAAAAAAATCGATAATGGATTAATCAACCATTTCATAAGATTTGAATTTCAATTACATATGGATGGATTTTTAAAAGATATTTCTAAGGCACAAAATTATTGAACCAAGCCAAGTTTTATGTTTAATTCATGCTTACAGTCATGAATTAAAAACAAAACAAGCGAAAATTCAAACAATAAAAATTTAATAAGGAAAGATTTTAATCCAACAATCATTTCAAAACTCTAAAAAATGTTTACAAATTTGAGGTGATGATAGCTATAGAAAAGTGTAATCTCTTTCAAAAGTTTTAAATATAAAAAATCATGTGTGGCTGCCAACAATGGTGACGTACTGGGCGAAGCAGTTATCTTTACATCACCAAAAAATTCATGTTAGGGTGAACCAGAAAGAATAAATTTTTAAGAAACATTGGACAATAGGTCAAGCATTCTGATCAAAACTAAGAAAGTAACGTAATCTAGCATCCAATGTATTTCTATAAAAAATGCAATCTGGTATCAAATCTATATTACGAGCGAAACAATGTTTAGGCAACCGACTCCGATACTGTTGACAGGGTCACTGCTTCCAACATGCGTCCATAGCCTCGACAAGGATGTCATTTAACCCACTCTAACACCTCTATCCTGTCCAAGAGTCGTCCATCCATGAGAAAATAATATCTTTACTTTTGATCAATTCCAAAAGACATGTCTAAGAATTTTCTTAAACTCGACATTGCTTCGCTGCTAGCAGGCTTGTTCAATACCCCGACGAAGTTGCCTTGGCATCATGCATGCATTTACCTGCTGCTAGTAGACCTGTTCATTATCTTTACAGGTTTGCAAACACTTCCCAGACCTTGCGGTGCTTTAAACTCTATATAATTTGTTTACAAATTTACATAAACTTTATGATATTAAAGAGAGCGGGGTGATGCTGAAAAATCTCAGATTTTGAAAACAAAACTTAATCCTTTACACTTTATTTTCTCGTTTAATGATCTTCATGATGATCTAAACATTTAGATTTCTGTTAAGAAACCATCTCGAGGATAGGAAGGTATAATTGAGTTGTTTTCCTTAAAACAGGGACAACGTTAAGAGTTTTATTAATGATAATCATGTCTTCTTGTAATTTTAAAGTGAAAACAGGAACACTATTTTGAACATAAGTTTACTTCTGTTGATCTGAGTTTTAGCATTTACAACACTGGTGCTTTGAGGAGTCGTCAACTGCTGCTCATGAATAAAAATTCTGATTTCCCCTTCCACAAACGAAATGGTGACTCAGACATGATTATTAGGAAAAAAAATCATAATCACACAAAATGAAAAGAACCAAAATTCAAAACAGAAAAGAAAATTAAAAATATGTACAAAAGGGTGGATCTGAAATCATTAGGTGAAATACCTTTTTAGAGCCTATCCATTCACTAGGAAAGTGTCTGGATGTCCCTCCAGATTATGCAGACGGAAAGAGCTAGGACCTAATTTTTCAGAAATTACAAATGGTCCCAACCATAGATTCTGGAACTTGGCATGTTCCCCCTTTCCCTTGTGAGATTTGTCCCACTTGAGAACCAAGTCTCCGACATCGAAATTCCTGTCTGAAGAAGAATTTGAATCAAACCATCTTTTTACAATTTGCTGATGCTGATCCAGTTTCTTCTTTTCTTGTGTTCTCACTTCCTCCAATTTTAATAATGCATTTATTCGATTTTCTAGAGGAGGGCACTCCTCTTCTTGAACTTTCTACGGCAGTTGTAGTGAGGGAAGTAAAACATGTGAAGGTATAATTTCTTCTCTTCCATAGACGAGGAAGAAAGGGGAATTACCAACAGAGGCTTTTGGGGTTACCCTATCATCCCAAAGTGCATTATACAGTGCATTGTGCCAATTTTTGTGATTTTCTGAAACTGTCCTTTTAATAATCTTGATTAAATTTTTGTTCATTGATTCTGCTAGGCCATTTCCTTGAGGGTAGTAGCTTGCAAAACACTTCAGTTTAATCCCTTTTTCCAAAGAAAAAAAGTTCATATCAAGGGATGAAAATTAAGAGGTGTTATCAAAGACTAGACATTCGGGAATGCCGAATCGAGTGATGATACGAGAGCTAAGGAAATATACTACCTGATTTGTGTTCACCACTTTCAAAGGTATAGCCTCATACCATATAGTAAAATAATCTGTTGCTATAAGGATATACTTGTGAAGCTGCAAATAAGAAGGATTAATTGGTCCTATGATGTCAAGGCCCCATTGCTGAAAAGGGGAATCTACAGTAACAGGTTTTAAAGGGAATACTGCCTTTTTCACCCGTCCTGCAGCCTTTTGGAAGATTATGCATTTACGACACAACGCATGGGAATATTTAAACAAAGTAGGCCAATAGTACTTGTCTCTTATCACTTTGTGAGCAGTGGTATCTCCACCAAAGTGACCACTGGATTCACTTGCATGAAGTTTAGATAGCACTCTTTCCGACTCTTCCTTTTCTAAACAATGCAGAAAAACATCATCAAGGTTCTTTCAAAATAATACATCATTTATTAACTGAAAAGATGCAAATTCTAGCCTGAGTTCTCTTCTATTTTTATGATCAATATTGCGAGGAGAATACCCATGTGTAAAATAAAATTTAATGTTCTCATACCAAGAATTGACAGTAACTTGTGCACAACTGAATGGTTTTTCGTTATGCTGAGTTACAATTAAGGTGTTGATTTGACTTTCCTGTTCTTCAATTTAATCAACCACTAGTTTACATAGGCCTTGACCTCTAACAATCTGTGGAAGGGTTATTTTAAGGTCATATTCCTATAATGACATCATCCAATTTGCCCTTTTCTCACCCAGTTCTTTTTGTACTAACAAGTTTCTTACAGCTGGGTAAGGAATGATAACCTTGGTTCTAGATTTCAGCAGGTATGACCAGAAATGTTTTACTGCTTTAAAAACAACATATGCCTATTAATCTATTGTTGGGTAGTTAAGCTTTTCTCCTTTGAAATATGAGCTCATGAAGGTAATGGGTATCTCATTGCTTTCAACATTTTTCTGTGTTAACACAACAACATAAGATCGGTCAGACACAAAAGTATAAAGAGTGAAATCTTGAGAAAAATCGAGACTCATCAAGGAAGGGGCTTCTATTATCGCTTTTCTAATTGAATCGAAAGCCTAACTTTCTTGTGGTCCCCAATGGTATAAAACATCATTTTTTATTAAATTATGTAAGGGTCTTACCATTTCCGAGAAACTTGGGACAAATCTTCTAACGAAATTAATCTTGCCCAAAAAGGACTGCATGGAGTTTTTGGAAGAAGGAGGGGGGGAGTTTAGAAATAGCTTGGGTTCTTTCAAGGTCAATAATGATTTTGTCTTTAGACACTATAAACCCAAGAATTTTACCTTGATCCACTGCAAATACCGATTTCTTAGAGTTAAGAGATATGCCGAACTTGCGACATCGTTCCAGGACAACCCTTGGGTGAGACAAGTGATCTTTCTTGTTTTTAGAGAAGACGATGACATCATCCAGATAGACCATGACTGATTGGTTAATGAGGCCATGGAAAGCAATATCCATTGATCTCTGAAAAGTGGCACCGACATTTATCAGTCCAAAAGGAATTTTCCTGTAGGCATAAGTTCCCCATGGGGTGCAAAAGGTGGTTTTAAGCTGGTCTGAGGGAGACATGAGGACCTGGTTGTATCTCGAGAAACCATCTAGCAAAGATAGTCTTTTGGAACTAGATACCTGCTGTAGAATTTGTTCCATTGGAGGAACATAGTAGTTGTCTTTATCAGATGCTTGGTTTAGGTTCCGAAAATCGACACAAAGTGGAATTTCACTGCTTTTCTTCCTTACAGGGACCAGATTAGACACCCATTGTGTGTGCCTTACCGAGAAAATCATCTTTGTAGTTAGTAATTTATTCAGTTCTTTTTTAACAGTGGGTTCCAATTTAGGGTGCATCTTCCTCAATTTTTGTTGAAAACACTGAGTCTGGGGTTTCATGGGGATGCCATGTTGTATGATGTTGGGCTCGAATGTTTTCAAGTCATCATACATCCAGGAAAAAACGTCTTTAAATTATTTAAACAATTTTATAAAAGCAGATCTTTCTTGCTTGGAACAACCTGTTCCCAGATTAATATTTTGAGGATTGTCCTTTGTTCCTAAATTAACTGTTTCATAAATCAAAGAAGAACTATTCGTTTTACAATTTAATGTCCCTCTAAATTTATCATGCAAGTCATAAAATTTCTCTAGTCTTACAACAAATCTGGGGATAGAGTTTACTAGATCAGATGTCAATTTAGGAGATCTAGGATCTGATATTACGATGAAGTTTCAGAGGTTTTCACTGTGAGTGCCTTCATCAATGAATGCACCTTGGAAAGTATCTTCCATATGTAGGAAGTTGATAATCTGTTGGTCATCATCGAATACTCTCCAATTTGTGATGTTATCCGGGATCGACGGCCTGAAAAAAAATTCAATTGAAAATGCATTAGGGGAAAGACCTTCAACGAGAAATAGTTTAGAAGCAACATTGGCCAATAAATCAACTTCTGAATTACTTAATCTAGGAATGAAATTTATGTTAAATGCTGAAAATTTTTGCATCAAACTCCATACCTCAGTTTGGTAGCTTTTCAGATGTGGTGATAAGCAATGTATGGCATTTCTTACCTGCCTAACCACAATTTCTGAATCACCAAATACCCTCAACTTTGGCACGTCCATATCTAGAGCCTTCCTAAGTCCTTGTAGAAGTGCTTCGTACTTCGCAGTGTTATTAGTGCACTCAAACTCTAGTCGACAAGCAATACAACTTTTATTACTTGAAGGATCGATGAGTACACAACCAACAATTGCTCCTTCTTTGGATTTGGATCCATCAAAGTACAATGACCATATTTGGGTTTCGTCAATAGTACTTAACATACTTGGAAAAGTTGATGTCTGAGTATAGGCCATAACTTCTGATTGCTGCCCAGGATCAGTAATCGAAGAAATTTCGGTCATGAAATTACCAAAGAAGGTATTCATTCCCCACGTTTCAAATGATTTAGCAGATGTAACGAAAGGTTCATTTGGATCATTTAGATATGTTATAGTATCCTTCAGATAACGTTCTCTGTTTATCCAGATTTTATTTGGTTGTCCATTTTCAAGCAGCCACAAATGAGACCAATCTGTGGCAAAGTAACCATGCAGCTGTTCTGACCAGTACCTGCTTAAAAATAAAACATAAACTTCAAGGATATCCACAACAATAATGTCAATTATCTGATGAACCTTGGGATTGGAAGATAATCTAACCAGAACATTCTTAAGCTCACCAATTACCTTAACGTTTGTTCGATCTAGATGAATGATTTTGAGATCAGAAGGTTTAAATTCTGCATTAATTTTTTGACAAACAGATAGAGGCATCATGTTTGATGATGCATCGGAATTGACCATACAATTATGTACATTCCTATTAAAAATTTCAAAGGTTAACAAAAAAGGCGAGACATTTTTTCGAGTGTTAACAATAGAATTCTGCTGATTTTTAGCTGTTGTCCCTAAAACAGTTTTGTCTAGATTTGCTATAGTTTTTCCTGCTAAATCCATTTTATCTGAAATTTCAAATGTCGTTTTAGTTGAGATTTTTTTGGCTGTAATTGAATCAATTTATGTCGATTTCTTGCTGCTAGAATTGTTGTTTTTACTGTTTTCAACGACACTTTGAAGCATTTTCTGCAAAATAAGGGGAAATTTTAGCAGCTCAAAAACATAAATATTAGCTCTCAAGTTTTTTAGATATTCAATCAAATCGTATTCTAACACTAGGGATGCTAATATTTGTTTATTTTCATCTTTCTTTGACTGTTTTGGAAACACATTTTTATTCACTTCAGAAGGGGGTTTGTTTTGTGTTTTTCTTATTGTGTTGTAGGGGTGAACAATTTCAAAATTTGCTTGGAAGATACTGTTCGAGAAGTGACCGAAGACATTGAGAGATGATTCCTCTTCTTCTGGGACTTCTTCCTCAACTACATCTTCAGAACGTTCCAGAGGGGTAGAAGTAGAATTATCATGTGCTTCTAATATGGTTTGCAAAGCGTACTGTAAACTTTCGAAATTTAGACCTTCTGTGGTTGGGTTTGGCCGGTTGGAAGGAAAAGGTTTTCTGAAAGGAGGTTTAAAACTTCCTTTTCTTGCTATTGCCTCCTCGACTGATTTCTTTAAGTCAACGACTTGATTGGACAATTTTTGGAAATCTTTCTGCAAGCTTTCTAAGTCTAAAGTTTCTGGTTGATTTTTAGTTTGAGGAGGCCTAGTAAGGATCTCTATTTTCTTTTTAGAGGATGAAGTTGTTTCAGCTTCACCATTTAGATTGTCTTTTAAGATTAATATATCCTTTTCAATTTGGCTTGCCTCCTCTAAGGCTTCTAACATTGTGTTATTTTTAGACCTTTTGAACCATATGTCTATATTATTGTGCAAGGATTTAACATAATATGCAACAATTAAACTTTCAGCGGGCATCGAATCTGCAGGGATTTTATTCTTTAAAGTAATAAATCTTTGGTTAAAGACTTTCAATTTTTCCTTAAGATTCATTTTTAGGCTGGAGAGTTCCATAACCAAGACTTCAAAAGATTTATCATCTCCAAATTTTTCCAAGAAACAAGTTTCAAACTTGTCCCAAGAGACGATGGTTTGGGGCTGTTGAGCGAAATACCACGTGGAGGCATTTCCCTCAAACGTATAAGGAATTAATCTGCATACTACATCCTCGTGCTCAACACTTTGGAGTCTAATGACCAACATAATTTTTTTGATGTGATCTTCAACGAATTGTTTGGAATCTGGATCAAATTTAGGTAACCATTTCTTCAGATGATTTGGTAATGGGTGTTGAAGTCCGAGTACAACCACGACATCCTGATCCAACCAAGGTCTAGGAGGATTGTTTTGGTTTTCCATGGGAGTTGGTGGTGTCAAATACTGATATGGTTCTGTTGAATAACTGCCTTCGTCTGAAGATTCTTTGTTGATTAAGGTTGGTTGTCATTGATGTCAACCCTTGAAGAAAGACCCATAGCACAAAGTTTTGGGTAATGGACCCAATAGTGTTTGATGTAAATATGACTCATTATTGTTTTTTCGTGGTTGATAAGAAGTAAATATGGATGAACTCCAAAGTGGTCCCCTTATGGTGAAAGCCCTCAC
>SNQJ01S0148107.1:0-23621 GCA_010110895.2 Picea sitchensis
GAGGTCAAGAAGCCCTTTGGAGGGAAGGGGGTTTGCGCCAGTCAATGAGGAAGGACTTCCATTAAAGAAAATAAGACTCCCAGGTATTTTTTAATATTTTAACTATTTCATGTTGTCTATATCAAACATAAATCATCTAGATTATTATTTTTAAATTAATGATCATATCTTTTTGTGTGCAAGAAAAGACCATTTTTATAGGCACTTGGAGACCAAGGCATTGCTAATTTTTGGGCCAACCATATGCACAAGGTTGAATTCCCAAAATTCCAACCTCAAAAAAGAACTTATGGATTATCTTGAAGGCCTCTTTGGAATAGACACCTTCAATAAAAGCGCGACCACCTCCTTAGCTGGACAAAATTTAAATTCTACACGATATGTGTATAGGGTTCACTTTCAAAAGACATTTGGGTGGTATGAGCGTCCTCTCACAGTTATAGAGAGGGAGTGGAAGGCACTCATTGAGGATGCAAAGGAAAATGAAATGAGAAAAGAAGGAAAATTTTCAATTGGTACCCCAAGGTAAATTACATTTTGAATTCAATACCTTTAATTTTGTTTAGATCTAAATAAAAGTGTGGTATATAATAGACTTGAAACTTTTGATGATATATTTCCTGATAATTTGAAGGAAACCAAATAAAGGATTCCAAACATGGCCAACACAAGCTAGGCCGGGGAAGTTACATGAAGTTACAGTTATGAATTGTATATACCCAAGCATCTTAACAATGTTATTTGTATTTCCTTTCAACCTTCAGGTAATTTCAACCAATAACATTAAAAATRCATACTCTTATGCARTGTAGGGCGATGAATTCGGAACTGGAACCACTGWGGAATACCTCCAGWTTGGTTATAGGTATGGCTAYCAACCTATCGTYAAACATCAGAAAAGCATGGGGTAGGCCCAAAGATCCAGTTTGCATGATAAGGTAAATACAAATCAATCCACTTTATCCTTTCATTACTTATAAAAYACATTCATGTTTGATATCGTCCATAAATTTAATGTTTTACATTTTTTTAATCAGGGGAGAAACACTATCAGTGAGCCCATTAGTATTGAAGAGCAGTGCATTGATAGTGCAGTGTTGTCACAACATAGTTCCCCCAAGTAGCCCATTCTAGTGGGTTGGTTCCCCATGATGTTCCTATGAATTAGGCCCATGAAAATAATATGGATGTTTATTAATCATATACTTAATAATTTCATAGTTATAAATTTTGTACTTCTATTTTTTTTTACTTATACATTTACGATCGTGTCCTTAAATTTTTTTTGGTTTCAACGGAAGAGAATGTCATACTTGAGGCTCCTCCACTTGAAGAGGAGTACAATGAATCCATTCCAACGGTGTCGACTAGTGCACCGGGAAAATAATTACATTGCAGAGGTGTTTCTTAGTATTATTGAACTACTTCAATGATATTTAAAAATTGGGCATATAAATTTAATATTTTTTGTTTTTGAATATGATGCCTCCTCACAGTGGCCTGCACGCCATGAGTAAAAGAGTAAGTGTTCTCTGCATGAGAGGACTCAAGCACAATCAACTGTTGAAGAGTCCCCAGAAAACTAAGACATGGATGTTGATGATTTAATTAAGAACTAGAAAGCACATAAGAGGCCTTAAAAATGATGATGTACAATATTATTATAAGGAAAATCAATGTACATATAGCTATTATACTTGGAACATTTTTTGGATGATAAACCTCATTTATAAAAACTATTTTTTATGACATATTCCTTTGAATGAGTTCTTTCATAATTTTTGTTGCATTTCCTTTGAATGAGTTATTGCATACTTTCTTGTACTTATGTTAGTAAAATATGAAATATAGATGGTTACTAAAATATGGATAGAGAGATAAGAAAATACAATTCTATTAGTTTGTAGTACTTATGTTCAAAGCAAAGGGAAATCAAACAACTTTGTACTTATTTTATCTTATCCTTCTTGCCTAGCTTTACAATCACTTTTTATCAATTTTGAATATTTTTAATGCATATTTTCTAGTAGAATATAGATTGGGTATTGGGTGTTTCCTTGTAACTCGCGTTAGATGATGGGAGATACCTTAATTCCCTCATTTCAGTGGATATCATTTCATCAAACTCAACTCATCTATTCTGGAATGATATCTAGAGTCATAAGAGTAGAGGCTTGCAGTCATCAGTGGCAGGTTCTCTCATCATTGAAAGTTTGGAATACATTGATGTCCCTTGCTTGATGGATTCTTAAAGTGTTCAACCTCAACACCTTTATTTACACTTGTTGAATGTACTCAGTTCATTGACACCTAATTTCATCATCATTAGGTTGTCTCGTGTTTGTTAATGGTATACCTCAATGATCAGTAATCAAACAAAGTCTCATTGTGTTCGACTTTAAATACTCTATTCACATGATGTGTACTTGCACCATCGATGGTTAGTGTAGAATACCTCATACTCACAGTTGCAACACCTTATACATGTTTCTCAGACCAGTCCTATATGACTTCATTTATCATGTAATATCATATCATACTTCATTGTATACAGATATCTTCAATTGATTTTGAGACTGAACTCCACTGTGTTTTGCCCATGCTTATGACCACCTATGGAATATGTCTAMTTTGTATTKCCACCTCATGGCCATGAACGATTATCATATACATATACACATGTGTTGTACTATGTTTTCATTGATGTCAATGGATTGATGTCAAGTATTTCCATAGTGGTGTACTTGTATCATTGATGTATTGGTTGTTGGATTATGTTTTCATTGATGTAATTGATGTCAAAGGGTAGATGTCAAGTTGTTTCATAGTGATGTGTTGTCATGGTTGATAGGAAGTATCAAATTTATGAACTCCAAAGTGGTCCCATTATGGTGAAATCCCTCATGGGAAGACACTTTGTGAAGTCCAAATGGTTAAGTGGTTGATTCATCTTAGATTTGTGGTTAAGGAACCCAAGTTAGGTTGAGGAATAAAATAATTAAGAACAGTGAATTTTCAAGTGATACTATTCTAGATGGATAGTGCTCATCATGCCATTTCTGGTGATGTGTGGAACGTCACATAACTCATCACGGTTAGAGTGTTATGGTCATGTGAAGTTGGAGAACCCGCATGAGTCATCTAGAAGCCCCTAGAAGATCAAAGAAGTCAAATTATTCTAGAAGCTCCTAGAAGAAGTTGATCAGTCAAAATGGTTAGTCATGGGTTAAGTGGTTGCAATAAGAAAATAGTTAAAAATAAATTAGTTGCAACTAGAAGTGGAGAGTTTACTATTTGTATAATAAGTGGTTGTAAGTGGAAAAGTGGTTAGAAGTGGGTTATCCCCAAAAGAAGGAAGTTGGGTAAGTTCATTAGAATATAACCCCTAGAGGAAGCTAATTAGAGAAGTATGAATAAGAGAGTAAGGGTCTCTTATGTGAAGAAATCTCTTGAGCATGTTGAAGATCTATCTCTCGAGCATGTTCAAGAAATATGTTGAGCATGTTCAAGAGAAAGGGTCTCTTATGTTGAAGGTACTCATGGACGCATTAGAAGTTCTGCAAGTCTGAGGAAGAAAATTCATGGAAAATAAACCACGGCAGAAAAGCCGCGACAGAAAAATCGTGGCAGAAAAATCATGGGAGAAAAATCATGGCAACAGAACCACGAAAGCATAATCGCTACAACAAAACTGTGGCAGCAAAATCACGTCAGGAAAACCATGGAAGCTTAATCGTAGCAGTCGAACCACGGTTGCATAATCGCGACAAAAAAACTGCAACATAAGAATTGTGGTAGCAGAACCACAGTAGTATAATCGCGACAACAAAATCATGACAGAAGAATAACAACTACATTATAGTGAGTTTTTCCACATGGTTTATGTAAGGGTTTATGGTATTTGGATTATAGAGAGTATGGTGTATCTTTTTTGTTATCTTGGTGATATTGTGCATATGTTTGAGAGTTATCTTGTTGGTTGATCTATGTGATTAGATCAGGTTTGATTGAACATATTGATGGGACATGTTGAGGTGATAGGTTGTGCATAGTTGATGCACTTGTGTTTGTATAAATTGTTGGTATAGTTTGTCAGATTTCTTTCTGTCTACAAGATGGGTCTTGTACTTAAGGGTTGGAATCCTCACATCTCATTTGGTTCTGAGATCTACAAGTTGGATCTYGTATTTAGAGTTGGTACTCTATTGGAGTTGTTTCTCTTTTCAGTTGATGCTGATAAAACCCTGAGATTGTAGTCTCCTGTAATACATAAGACAAAGCGTTTACACATATCTCTCGAGTTCATTATTKTGATGATTCATGGTTCTTTATTGTTGATATATGTTGTTGAGATATGTTTACATGCAAGAAATTAATTATGAATGGAAGTAATGAGTAAATGGTTATTTCTAACTAAAGTTTTGTAAATATTTGTAAAAAGAGCCTCACACTGATTCACCCCCCCCCCCTTCTCAGTGTGGTCGGTGTGTCCAACAATTAGAATCAGAGCCAACATTCACTATACTCCTTACAAGATTCAAGGATATCCATGGACACACAAGTAGAAGAAGGTCGTGTAGAATCATCTAACAATGATTTTATAGATGAAGAGGAAGATTTGTTGAAACTTAAGGATAAAGTTATATATTCTTTAGAAGAAGCAAAAGATAGTCATTATGCTTTTGATGATATTGAAGAAATCACTAAGAAATCCCTAGTAAAGTATCAAAATCATTTCATGGCACTAAAAAAAATCCTCAAGAAACAAGAAGAAAGTGAAACTAAGCAAAGGACCCAACTAGGAAAAAAAGAAGAAGAGATCAAGAAACTAAAGACCGATATAATTATTCAAGAAGAAGAAAAGAAGAAGGTAGATGATGAGCTTAGCAAAATCCTTGAAGATATTAAATAAAGAACAAAAATCAATATCAATCTAAGAACCCAAATTGAATAAGACAAAAGGATAGAGGAACTATTGAAGAATCAAGTAAATGAAAAGGAAGAATCATGCCAGAAGCTAGAACCATAAGTTGTTGATATCAGAAGGAAAGTAGAGAAGTCAAACATTTAAATCAAGTTTATGAATAGATAAACAATATTGGATGAAATCTTGGATAGTAAAAGATCACAAAATGATAAATCTGGTCTTGGATACAACAAGGAAGAAAAATACTCTGAAGATAGCACTTCCAAGAAGAATGAGGTAAGTCATTCATTCTCAAAAGGTGGAAACAAAGTTAGAAGTCATGTAGCTACACAAAGAAAGGAAACCTTCAAAATAATAGAGAAAAGAAGATATCAAGAAGCCATTTCTACCCCTCAAAGAAAATTCAAAAGAGAGACACAAAAGCAAAGGTATGAATTTTTTTTTCATGGTAACTACTTCTCATGTAATGAATATGGTCACAAAGCTTTGGATCGCATAAATTATGAAAGGAAAGATGTTGTAAGATTCCATAACATCCTATGATGTTGGAGATGTAATCAAGTGGGACACATTGCTACACATTGTCACATCATGAGATGTTACATCTGCATTGGGTTTGGCCACAAATCCAAGGATTGTTGGAATTCAAGAAGACAATCAATGAGGAATTCTTCATACTATATGGAAATAAGATCAAATGAAGCATGGRAGAAAGACAATGTTGAAAGGATGTAAGCTCAGAAAACTAGTGCTACGAAACCAGGACACTTTCATAAGTGGATGAAGAAGACTAAACAACAAGATATGAATGAAGGCATATAGAATGAGGAAAGCCTTATTTTCTKAGGCATATGCGGGATCCTATGGTAACTATTGGGTGTAGGCCTATTTTGAGAAGGAATTCTATTTTGGGCACATGCCTATTTTTGGAGAAAGATCTAATTTGGGGAAAGACCTATTTTTGGAAAGAAAGACCTAATTTTGAGCACGTGCAATAGGTGGAAAGAAAGAAACATGCGAAAAAAGAAGGAAATCCAGCATGCAAGAGGAAAAAAAAACATGACATGCAAGCAGGCAAGCCTAATCGTGATAGGGTTAGGGTTTTTGAAAAATATTGTAACAACTATAAGCCTATAAAGTAGTATAAATAAGGACCTGTGAGGTCTAGGTCAAAAAGAGAGGGGAGAAGAGAAAAGAGATAAAATAAGAGAGTTTGTACTAAGGAAGAGATGTCAGATAAGGATTGAGATTTAATTGGTTGGAAATCTATTAATTGTAATAAGTCTTGTAGATGATCCAAATAATTTAGTCTTTGATAGTTAGGTCAGAGGATGAGGAACCTGGTGTGATCTAGTCAGCCTCATAGAGGGTTCTTACCGTCATTTTGATTGTATTACTGAAGATGTAATGCAAACAGTGAAATATTTTTCAGCGGAATAAATAAAAGAGAAGAGAAGCTATATCTTTGTGGACATAGCCCCAGGAGGGGGTGAACCACGATAAAACCCTATGTTCTATGTTTTTGTTAATGAATTCTTTACTTGTTGTTGATCATTAGCTTATGAATGAAGGGTTAAAGTAGCTATATTAGCATGCATGCATAGGTTTAAAGATGACTAAATCATAGAAGTAGATGAATGATTAACCAATATAATGCATAAGGAAGAAAGAACCCAATCAAAATCCCCACTCATTCCTAGATTGCAAGCACATAAGTATTGCAGTTCCCCATAAAGTCTATCTCAGGTTAGACTACATTGTGCACCCTATGCACAATGTTTCCTTTTGGTTTACCAGGAGGGCCAATAGTTTTGAGGGTTTTGTTTGAAACTTGTTTGAGATAAAAACCTGGGTCAACCCAAGAAGAAGAACATAAAAACCAACAAATGGTTCTTTTGCTGGTTGGAACTGCACATGATTGAGTGGACAAGATCCGTGGAAGAAACACGTGGAGGATGGAAGTATAAAAGGGAATTTTCAGGCCATGGAATCCAACAAAGGTGGATATTGAAAGATGGTTGGAAACAAAGGAACTTGATTTTTCACAGAAGGAAAATAGAAACCCCAAGTTAACACCACGCAAATATCTCGACAAATACATTTTTAGCGACTTGCATGAGGTGTTTTTCTATGATTTSTTGCATTTGTTGCAGGACTGGTTATTGAGGTTAAAGGACAACCACCSTACAAATTGAATCAGATAGCTAGAGTGGAATCYTATGGATATCRCGTAGTTACAACAAATTAATAACAAATTTACGCACGCAGTAGATTAGTTGTTAGATAGTATTGTTGCAAGGTTTATCACTAAATTTGCAGTCGATACTACAAACTCCTACACCATAGAAGAGAAGGATTTTATAAAAGGACCCAGAGGAAGGTACATCATATCATTGTATACATCAATCAATATTTTATTGTCTGACAATGGTTTGATCACCATGGAATCAGACAGCTAAACTTCCCTGTGTGCATGGGGGAAGGGGGGGAGCACTGGCAAGAGGTTGAGATATGGACAAGGAGATGGATAAGGGAAATAATAAGGAGGCCATGAACCCAATCATGATGGAAGAGGATCAGATAAAGAACATAATGGAAAAACTTGGAAAGACGCATAGTGAAATACCCTACCAATATAAAATGAATAACAAGAAGAGAGCCATAGACAACGTATAGGGCTTGACGAGTGTTGAAGAAGAGGTAGAGGATCTCTGGGATATGGAGAAGATTGAATAAATCATGTATGAAACATATGAAAGAAAAACAAGAGGTCTAGGTTCAGGAACAAAAGGCATAACTCCAATCCAGATCATCGTTAGTGTGGAACCTACAATCCCATGTGCGACTAATACACTAGAAAGAACACCAGCTTTTAGAAAACTGAATTTTTGTGGAAGAATAACAACAGGAAATGGATACAATAAAGGAAAATCAACTAGAGGAGCAATTTCAGGAAGTAACAGTCAATTATCTACACCACGCGGAGGTAGTATTTCAACACAATTCAAAATGGTAGGACATTATCCCACTATTAGATTACCATAATTTCAGGGAGAGGCGTCAAAGGACCCTGAAAAGAACTTATTCATCTATGAGAATATCTGGGAAGAAAAGTAGATCATAGACGAGGAAACAAATCTCATGCAGTTAGCTATCACACTAAGAGATTGTGTGTTGGACTGATACATAATCATGGATGTAAATAGTCCACATGGAGTACCAAAGATGTGAAAAAAATACTAGTAAACGAATTTCAAAAGCCCAACTTAGAATACTAGTACATGAATGAAATGATTGAAATCAAGAAGAAACCAGGTGAGTCTTCTTGGGAGATTGATGAGAGGTTAAAATGTCTGAAAGGTAAGTTGAAATATTCAATTACTGACATGCAACATAGGAGCTTATTTGTGAACTCGTTGTTACCACACTCGAAGTATCCTTTAAGACAACATAAGTTCCAAACTCAGGAAGAGGCTCTGCAAGCAGCCCTACAACTAGAAGAGAACCAGTACCAGCAGATAGATCCAGTAATAGAGGAGATAAAGGAGGATTTGAAGAATCTAACATTTCAACTTAATCAGAATAAGGGCAAAGAGAAAAGAGAAGTTGTTTGGTGTATGCTATGTAGGACAAAAGGATACCATTAGAACAAATGTCCAAATTTTTCACAGTACATGGAAACATGGGTGCAAAGCCTATTGCCAACAAGAGGACCATGGTGTGAGATTTTTCAGACACATGGGCATGATCCATATCATTTTCCAATGATGCAAACGTATAACGAAGTGCCAAAAAGTTAATTTTGCAATTTTTGCAAATCAGTTGGTCATGATGATAAGGATTGTAGAATGATGGACCTTATGAGAGAAAGAACTTCAGATACTTATAGGGTGCAAGAAGAAATGCTCATAGGACAAGTTGCACCTTAGTTTAGCCAATTCCCTATCATACAGTTGGATTAGGTTGATGGATAGTTGGTATGGATTGTTGGTTGTCATTGATGTCAACCATTGGAGAGTGATATTGTAGATTGATGTCAACCCTTGAAGAAAGTCCGGTAGTGAATTATGGTAGCACAAAGGTTTAGGTAATGGACCCAAGGTTGTTTTATGTATAATGGTATGAGTTTTAATATATTTTAAGGTAATACTATTCTATATGGATAGTACATGTCATTCCATTTCCGGTGGTATGTGGAATGCCACATAAATCCTCACGGTTAGAGAGTTATGGCCATGAGAAGTTGGAGAACCTAGGTTTGGGTAATGTACCCAAGTTTGTTTGATGGATAATTGTATGATTTTTGATATATTTTTAGGCAAGACTATTCTATATTGATAGTACATGTCATTTCATTTCCAGTGGCATGTGGAACGTCACATAACTCCTCACGATTAGAGAGTTATGGCCATGTGAAGTTGGACAACCCTCATGAGTCATCTAGAAGACCCAAAAGATCAAAGTAGTCAAAGTGGTTTAAGAGATTTTCGAAGGTAAATAATAAAGTGAAGTGATGAGTGTACTATAATTCAAAGTGAATACAAAATAACTTATTTAAATAATAAATATAATGGATAAATTAGAAGTGGGTTAACCTTAAAATAAAGAAAGTGGGTTAAGATGGTTAAAAGATAACCCCTTAAGGAAGCTACATGAAAGTATAAATAAGAGGAAAGGCTCTCTCATTTTAATCACACTTGAGAATATTGAATATATATAGGTGACTGAGGTAACCTAATGAGATATAAGCCAAATTTCATAGGGAAGGTGAAGTAAAGAAGGTCGAAATTCAAGGGAGGATAAATTCTTTTGATGATGCTTTCTAAGGTATGTTATTTACAGGTCATCTCACCATTTTCGCAATAAAAAAATTTCTATAATTATTCAACCATGTAATTGGGAGGCCATTGAGGAAACATATCTAAGTATATGTGGTACAAATTCATCTTGTGGGTCATTGTATTTTTGGAGTTACACTCCGTGGAAAATAGGGTTTGTGGCTAGTCCTAAAACAAGTCTAAAACATGTGTCTCAGGTAACAATGTCATAACTCCTTCATAACAGATCCAAATTCCATAAGACCAACTTTTTTGGTTAGATTAAATTCTATATTATTGTGTGTAAAATTTTCATATCCATACAACAAATATTGTGTGTGGGGCATGCTCTACAAGTTCACTCTCTAGAATAAGCCAGAATTCAACAAGGTATGCCATTTTTTCTATAACTCCTTTTATGAGAGGTTCCAATTAGTGACACCTAGAGGAATTGAATAAAACACATTGAAGAAAATTGTGTGTTATTTTCATATCTTTATTCATTACAGGTACATAGTTATTATTATTTCAAGTTAGGGTTATTGACTAATCCAAAACTAGACATGTGAGACTAAAGTAAAGTTTGATGAAAATGCTAGTCTCTTGTTGTTAAAATTAAGGAAGGTTTATAGGTATGTGATCATATACACTAGGTCTATTACAAAGTTACAAATCAGATTTGGATGATGAAATTGATGAGGGATTTTGGTTGCGGTACATGTTGGGTACATGGTTGAGACAAGTAGTTGATGAGTTGGAACATACATGAGGTGTATAGTTGATGATGTTGGTACATATGGATGAGTAGTTGATACATTATTGGTACATACTTGGTACATGGTTGGAGGCACTTTTAGTAGTATTGTTGACACATGGTTTATGGATGACATAGCATACTTGTATTGGTATATTATTCGAAGCACATATTGATCTTGGTGATGATTATGATTTGTTGTGTTATGATTGGTTGATGCACATCTTTGAGAGTTGTCATGGTGATTGATCTTGGTAAGTAGATCTGATTTGGTTGATAATATTGATGATACTAGTTGTTGTGATAGGTTGTTTGGAAAGGTTCTTGTGATAGGTTATTCGTATAGGTTTGGTGCATGGTTTATGCACTTTTTCATGGTACAAGTTGAGGTACAGGTTGGTGCATGGTTGATGGAATTTTTTATGGTACGGATTGATTACAGGTTGTTTGGTATAAGTTGTGCTATAGCGGGAATACCCCTCTACAGGCTACACCAAGGGTCTAAAGTGTAGGCAGATCTAACCATCCAAAGTCTCCTACTTTTAATCACTATCCCAACATTAACCCACAATCATACATAAAAGACAAGAGAAAGGGATTCGGTAGGCCTACCTTAAAATCTGCATCCGGTGTTGATCCCTTTGCACTTGGTTGTTTCCTAACTACAAATATCCTCCCAAGGTTGACCTGCATTCTTTAAAAGACAAACAAGAAACTACAATCATTCATTCTACATATGGATTAGTGGGTTAGACATCATAAACAAGAAATGTAAACAAATCATATAAGTTTAAGACATCATTTCGTGGGACGGAAAAAAGTACTTCTTTATATTAATCTCACAAAAGTCACTTAAAACATGAGACCGACACTGCTCCTCGAAATTGGTCCTGGGATCCTCTTCACCATGCACCAACTTCTTCTACGTCTTCTTCTCCACTTCAGTTCTCTCTTAGGGAAATGGTAAGGGGTTTTGCAATTGGGGCAAAGGGGGATTGATAAAATGGGCAAAGTTTCTTTTCTTTCGTGCTTCCTCTTGCAATGGGACCCCAAACCCTTCTTTTATAGGCCAAAAGGGATAGTAATGGTTGGGGTGACTAGCTATGGGCAGCCAAATGATTAAGTAACAGCCCAGAAACCATTATCATATGCAATTTTCCACTTTTCGCGATATTCTGTGAGTGTACGCAGATTGTAGTGGATCGGCAGGCATGTGTATGTGGGCAGTAGTGGTTCAGGGCATGTACACCTTCAAAGAAATGGTTTTTTGAAAATCTTGTTTAGTGATAGCTTGGAAAAGATAACAAGTTATATGGCCTAAGGCCAGGTATGCATGTCTAGTGCAATTTAGGGTTATAACAAATGCCCCCTAATGTGTGAGGTCAGAAGAGAATCTGATGGCCGAAACACATTACAAATATTCACCACTGTACGATGTGAGTGAGCCCAGGGACTAGAGTTCAGGAGGTGCCATCTACAAAAATAAAAATTTGTCTCACCGAGGTGGGCATACCCATGCGCAGGATTAAATAAAATCATGGCTTCCAATCAAATACACTGCAAATCCATGTCATATAACTATATAAAGTGTAGCTGCAAGCGGTACACAGTGGATATAAATCTCAAAAATCAAAATATATACATGTATAGTATCCATCTTCCAGAAGCCAATGACGCTCGATGGCTGAAGATGAGGTCTTCAGAACTGGAGCAACAACTTCAAAATATTCAAAACTCGGGTAGGAGTGTAATATGAGTGTATGAATTCACTACCCAAAGGTCTTTGATGGCTCGTTGGGAACAGACAAGAGTATCTTGATGATCAGTCATAGAACTTCATTTATTTTGAGTAAGGAATTGATTCATCTTTCGGGGTGACTGGGCATGAGGAAAAAAGACAAACTACAGAAGTGTTGATTCAAGTTTAGTAAGACTTCCCTTGGACAAAATCATGACAAAATATGAGACTTAGGTAGCATGGCATTGATACAAGTTCATGATGTAGGAGGCAACACAAAATCTCCAAATGTTTATAAGGGTAATGAAATGGAGGAGTACACAACTCTATGTAGCGACAGCAACTTCCTAAGTTCATATTGAATCCTAGAGCTTGTCGAACAAACGAAAGGATGTGCTTTGTCCAAGGGCGATTCATTGTGTTGTCAACAAAAAGAAAATACTTTTCTCTTCCTCTTTTTGGGTTATATTTGATTTTTTTTGTCTTTTTCAATAATCTTGAAAAGATTGAAAAAGAATAAAGAATTCTATGTTACAAAGGAGGATCGAGTGTCACAGACATACTAGTTCCAAGCATAAGGAACACATTGATTCTCAGAGCAAGGGGACATATGTAGGAAAAGAACACTTGGGAAAAATCCTCCATGGGTCAAGGTATCAAGACGCAGAGGCAAAGTGCTACAAGGCTTGCGTATAATGTGTTTTTTAGATGGTTCAGTTGAGAGCAACATGGAGCCAGCATTAGGCCAAAGATGCAGGAATGCAAATGTGATTAATAAGACACAATGATAATGTCCTTCGATGTAATTCTAACGAGCCCAGAGAAGGTAATCTTGATGGTTTTTTATTTTTAGGGAGTCTGAAAAAAACATAAAAGGAGACTCCACTGGGATATCGTTTTCGAAGGTGGTCTAGTCGGCTCGAAAAAGGGGTAAACTAGCACTGAACATATGTCTATTCAAAATCATTTTAACGAGTGCGAAAAAGACAATATCACTTGACAATATTTTTATTTTTAAGGAGTCTGAAAAGAGATTAACTATGGACTCTGTAAGGGGTGTTCTTCTGGACCAATTTAACGAGTGTGAAGAAACAAGGTCACTTGGCTATCTTTTCAATTTTAGGGAGTCTGAAAAGAGCTTAAATATGGACTCCGTGGGGGGTTCCTTTTCTGTAAGTTTATTCCCTCAGGCCCGAAAAAGGGGTAAATATATACTTGAGAATACTCTTCTAGAGAACCGAGCCTCCTAGAGTATACCTTTGTTCATACTTTTGACCATTTGGACCAAAAAAGGGGTAAACTACCGTCGGACAGACGTGCCTTCAAATTTCAGTTTATCGAGCGTGAAGGGAAACAATATCGCTCGACAATATTTTCATGTTTAGAGGGTTTGAAAAGGGCTTAAAATAATACCTGTTGTGTTTTGGGAGTCTCGAGGGTGAGGTCAAGAGTGATAATGAGTCATGCAAATTAGGCTCAAAATCGTAATCAGGAAAAACTACTAAGGACTCTCGAGCCTATAGTCATTAGTGACGGCATGGACACCAAAATGAAACCAGGATCTACCTAGGGAATCCATGTGAAGGTAGGCTCTACCACTAAATTACGACACTTMTAGAGAAAGAGTGAGGGTTCTGTGTCACAATTTGGTGGGATTGATCCTATGGAAAAGAGAAAAAGACAACGAGGTGCAACAAGTAGAGGTGGAATCCTACCTTACATGCACAAAGTTGGAAAAATGACTTTTTACCAAAACACATTTATAACTGACCCAACTCTTGAAAAAATTCCCAAATACCCAAAGTAACACTTATTGCAATCATCCCCCAAGAAAATCAAGAACCATAGTAAATTATTTTCAAGCTAGAAAAAATGGCAAAAAGGGTCCAAAAACAAATGACAAAAAGGGGCCAAAAAGTCTATAAATAGAAAGTTGGCAGCTCATTATCACCATTGTAAATTGAGAATTGACCAAAAGTAAAAAAACACCCCTTTTCCAAAATAGTTGATTCTGGGAGCTTCGGTGGACGAAACGAACTTTCGTTTAGACTAGGTAAGTACACACTAACTCCTCTTGCATTCCCATTCCTCAATTTTGTACACACTAACTCCTCTTGCTACTATCATTGTTTTGTCACAATGCGGGTTGCTAAAGTTCTTCCAGTGTCCATTTATGAGGGCACAACCTAGGTTGCTAAATGTATTGATAGATTACTAGCATCCTGACGTAGAGGAATTTATGCTCGAGGGGCGGTCATTGAATCCAATGATTGAGGAGATTTACTTCCTGACTGGTCTCTCGAGGAGAGGGGATCTAGTCAACTTGCGCACTTTTCTCCCTGAGTCTCACAACATTGAGGACTTGATTGGAATCCATTGCGAGGTTGGTACTAAGAAAGTAGATTCTCAGGTGGCTATACATAAGTTCAGCAACCTATCACTCAAAGTGATAGTTCTACTTATTGGACGGATCACTGGATTCACAACTTTACATCAGGCTTCTCGGGCGCACATGCATTGTGCGGTACAATGCTTAAATGCATGGATTTTCGACTGGAGTACCACCATGCTATATTGCATGAAGAGACGGATGACAGAGTGTCGGATACGGGAGCACTGAAACTTCGAGTTTGGGACTGTTTTGTGCTCCTTTTTCTTTGAGAGGGTACCCAGTCTGAGTCCTCAAGAGACTAAATGACGACATGAGGCCTCTCTCCTAGCACTATGAATATGGGCAACGTTGTTTCCATGACAGGGGGGAGGGAGGACCATCGAGGCATTTGATGAGAATTTTTTTGATTGGTGGTCACGAAAGATTTCGGCAATAGAGGACTACCCCTATGTCGGGATCAATTTTTCTAGAGATCCTGACATGTTAGTACCTCCCGGAGCGAAGCAAGGAGAGATGGGTAAGTTTTCTTTTCAAATTTATTTAATTTTTTATGTCTTTTTATATATTTCATTTTTTTTATACCGGAGTATATGACACTTCCGTATCTGTTATGTACAGATGTGGGACCAGTGCGTCCAACATAATTTCTGAGGACTAAGCTAAATCCTCGACCAGAGGCAGGACCAGCTGGAGCCGTCAGACCAGTAGCAGCAGAGGGGCATCTAGCAGGAGAGGTTGAGAGAGTATTTAGATAGGTAGAGCGAAACCTTATTGCGCTCACTCGTATAGTCCCTATGGCAGAGATTGAGGATATCCCACCGCCAATGCAACCTCATGTAGTTGGGGTGCCACGGACCTGGGTCCATCTCTTTTGGCATTTGGCGAACATTTTTGTTCACTATGGAAGGGCCAATAGGCCTCTCCCTTAGCTAGGTTAGACTACTTACGTTTCGAGAGAAACTTTTGTATATTTTGAGGGCATAAGCCCCATGACTCTGACTGGACATATTTTTGAGGCGCTTGCACCCACCCATGTACTCTAATATTTTTTTATATATATATGGATATTTTTCATATTTTTATGTCTTATGGATTACATCTATTTTACAAATGTATTTACATGTGCATGTGTGTGATTTTTCTTACATGTTTGCAATATGCCAATCTAATACATGATTAGCTAGAGTATCTATGATGTGATTCAATCTCCTAGAAACATGGATATGTGTAATGTAATCAAAGATTCTATCTAAGAGACGTACCCTAAGGAACCATCGGTGTAGTGTATGATCGTAAACGTGGTAAAGTACCCCATTTAACTGAGACACAACCAGCTGAGTGTCTAAGTAGACCCATAGGTGAGAGATACAATGCAACAAAGCGTCACGAAGAAACTCTAAGACTACACTGTATTCGGTGACATTGTTTGTGGCGTCACCTAAACAGATACCTCTTGAAGATAGCAACTATCCATGAGGTGTGAAAATCAACCAAGATGTAGAAGAAAGCCTCTGAGTGTGCTGGCTAGCGTCGTCCGTGAACCCAACAAACACCTCTGATTCACTTGACATCTACCACAGTGAAAATGCTGACATCAAAAATGACACGTCCATAAAACAAAAAGACGAAAGATAAAAAGAGAATGTACAGGACTATACATATGTTACAATAAGTCACCCAAGGTGACCCACCTACGAGTAATACTTCTTAAGGTAGATCCCATTTCTAGGCTTCGCCAAAGCATTTCCCTCAAATTCCACCAGACGATAAGTGCACTTCTTTAGAACCTCCTTCATGATGAAAGGTATGAACCACATGGGTTTGAACTTGCCTACCCCCAGGGGGTCCTTATCTTGGTCATAGACTAGGACAAGGTCACCTTTAGAGAAAACCTGACAACAGATGGATCAATCATACTGACACTTGATTTTTTGTTTGTGAGCCTCGTTAGCCAAGGTTGCATCCCGACGATGCTCATCGAGTTGCTCAATATATAATAAATTCTCTTCAAGCGGTGAAGTGTCTGGCAATAACTATACTACCAACTTTAGAGAGGGGATCTGGAATTCTATAGGAAAGACTTCTTCCAGCCCGTAAACGAATTGAAAAGGTTTGAAACCAGCTTCAGACTTAACAAACATTCGGTAGGCCCATAATGTTGAATACAAAATGAAATGCCAATTTGACCTGACTGAATCGATCGTTCGCTGTAAGATATTCTTAAGGGATTTATTCACAACTTCCACCTGACCATTCACTTGTGGGTAGTAGGGTGATGAATTTTCTTGCCTCAAACCAAGATTTTATGTTAATTCGGACATCATTTTTTTCTGAAAGTGACTTTCATGGTCAGTGACAATCTCTCTCAGGACATCGAACCTTGATATTATCTCGTTAAACAAAAATAGATTTGTGGTCTTTCCATCATCTTTAATCATTTTCATAGGTTCGACCCACTTCATGAAGTAGTCTACTGCTACGATGATATAATGATTCCCCATTGCAGAAGGGGGGTTTCATGTAGCGTAATCAATCCCCCACTTGGTGAAGGGAACAACTGTGATGACGGGAAACATGGGAGCGGGGTGTGCCCTCATCTTCCGAGAGAAGATATGACATGGATGACACTTCTTGACCGATTCAACACAATCTTTGATTAATGTTGGCCAAAAGTAACTGGCTCATAGAATCGTTTGGGTTGTTTCCAACCGAGACAAATGACCGCCACATGTTCCAGTGTGGCAATCGTTAAGCACAATTTCCTCTTCTTCATGTGTGAGACATCAGCGAGGAATGCGATCTACACCTCGAAGATACAGAGTATCCTCGAGTATGAGATAGTTTTTGGCCTGATGGTATATACGATGACGCTCATCACAAGAAGTAGAGGTATGGAACTTCAAAGTCTAGAGATAGACTAGTATATCTCCATACCAGGGGTTTGAAGACGCGATCATAAATATGTCTCCTTTGATAGGTGACTCTTCGGGTATAACATCACCTGATTCGACCGAAAGTTCCAAAATGAGTTCCACAAAGACCAATGACTTTTGGATTTCGCCGAAACAAAATCCAAGTCGAATTCCTGGAGGATAACTATTCATATACTGATCTTTCCACCAATTACACGTCGTGTCAACACGTATTGAAACAAATTCACAATGACAATGACAGCGGTATTGTGAAACAAGATGTAATGACGGAACCATTGGACAGCATGAACTTCTACCATCACAAGTTTTTCAATGAAGGAATAATTGAGTTCAGGTCCAACCAAGCCTCGGCTCAATTAATAAATCACATATTCTGAGAGAAAATCATCCTCATGAACCAAGACCATACCGATGGTCGACTCTGCAGCAGAAAAGTACAATAAGAAATATTTATTATAATTGGGTGGTCGAAGCATAGGGTTAGACGTGAGGGAACATTTCAATGCTTCAAAATAGCATTGAGTGGTTTCATACCAATGGAAAGTAACGTCCTTCTTCAATAAACGCATGAAACCCTTTGTGATCTCGGCATAGTTTGCAATGAAACATCGTAAAAATTTCTCTTTTCCCTGTAAACTCTGAAGCTGAGGGATTGTGCACTGGGGAGGAAACTTTAGAGGATTGACCATGATCCCTTTAGAGGATTGACCATGATCCCTGTTGTCGAAACTAAGAAACCAAGAAGATGACCCGATGTGAAACAAAAACTGCATTTGTTTGGATTCAAGCAGATCCAGTAGTAGAGACATCGCTCAAAGATAAGTTGGAGGTGTGTGGTATGATCATCTCTCTTGCGAGATCGTTACGCTAAATCATCAAGATAAGCCTCGACTATGTGTTTGAGGTCATGGAAAGCAAAAGACATGGCCCGTTGAAATATAGCTCCATAATTTTTCAGACCAAAAGGCATCTTCTTATAAGAGAATGTACCCCATGAACAGATGAAAGTGGATTTGTGTTGGTCTTCGAGATTGATCTGTATATGATTATATCCTGAAAAACCATCCATGAAAGAAAAGGCTTCACAACTTGTGCATTCATCGACTATGTGGTCAATAAATGGCGTGGGGAAATTGTCTTTTGGACAGGCCTTGTTCAAATCATGGATGTTCGTACATACGTGAATCGTTCCCTGTTTTTTGTTGACTAGAATGGGATTTGACACACATTGAGTCAATTGGACGGGGTAGATGAAACCAGCTTGGAGTAGTTTCTCTACTTTAGCCTTAATAATTGTTGATTTCCTAGGATTGAATAGACAAAGCTTCTGTTGCACTAGCTTATCATCAGGATATGTTGTGATTTCATGTTCGACGATTCTTGGATCTATGCCTAGCATTTCCTCGTAAGACCAGGAAAACACGTCGCAAAATTATTTAAATAAATCTATGTATATTCGAATCTCCCCGGGGGAGAAGTCTTCTCCGACGAATATACTCTCCACGATGCCAGGGGTTCTAGAGATATCAATAGGTATCGTTTGAGAAACGGTTTCCATATTTCCTTTAGCGTAAACAGTGTGTGTAGCCAAAGAATTGATAGGACAAGCCTTATCTCCAGTCATATTCAGAGTGAATTCACCTACTTCAATTCTTCTTAACTCTGGGAGGAAGTAAGATCTATGATGGAGATCATCCCAGGGTTTGTCCAGACTATTCATTGCCTCAATAATCACCTCGTCTGAGGGAAATACTAAGTCTAAAGAATCAGTATCGGTGAGGGAACCTTGAGCCCATATAGGCTCAAGAACTGGATCTAACTCCTGTGTGGGAGTTGGATCGGGGTCGGCGGAATATTGTTGGACTGTAGAGTACGCAACTTCTGTCATGGACAAAGTTATGGCCATACCATGGTGCCTTGTCCCTTCCATCATGGATGATGGGAAAGGAAGAGTCAATGGATCTTAAAAGTAAGTTGTGTGAAATGATGAGATTTGAAATATTTCAGCCCTAGGCTGGTTGAGGATAGCCGACATGTAATGGACATTGTCGGTTGAAGGCAGGTAATCGAAGGTACCCATCAAAGATGGGAACAAACCAACCTATATGTTGATGATGTCAGGCTGAGGGTTAGCAATCATCTGGACCGTGGATACCCTCGATGAAGGGTCAGGACAGGAGAAGGATAATGAATCAATGGTCATGATCCGACCCTCATGTGGAAACAACAAGACTCGAAAAAATGTAGTGACCATTCCTTGCATAGCATAGGTCCAAATCCTTCCTAACAAGATATTTTAGTCAAGAGATGCATCGACCACTTCAACTTCGACGCACACGATCTTCCCTCCTAAATGCACGAGAAAAGAGGGGATGATTCCATCTGGTCAGAACGAATGACCGTTGAAATCGGTAAGGAGAGTAAGTGATGGAGACAAAACAGGTTGGCCAATGGCCTTCCAACACGCCAAAGACATCACACATGTCAAGGTGCCCTCATCAACCATCGTGCAGAAAATGTTCCAAGTAAAATCTTTTGTGGTGTAAGCCACTATTATATAAAACATTACGTGGTCAAGAAGACGAGGATTTAATTCGGTCGTATCAAGAATGATCGTTCCCAGATTACAAGTCTCAGTATATCCTAAGGAAGCTAATAGAGCCTTTCTCTGGGAAGGGCAGCTCTGGAGGATTTCCAAAGCTAACATTGCATAAGGGGTTTGGAACAAATCCTCCACCACAAAGTAGCTATAGGCGGCCCTTGCATTTGGGTTGTGGGAAGCCTTCTTGAATGCACCTTTGGGTATGCATATCATTGTTTTTCCCAACGTCTTCTCAATTTGTAGAGGAAGATGTGGGTTTTTGGATTCTTTACCCTTCTCATAGGTGTTTGGCATTCTGTAGGTGCGTGTCCTAGTCATTATGTCGATGCTATATTTCATCATGTACACATTTGCAGATGAAGGATTACTCGAAGATGAAGGGGGTCCCTGATAGGCCCCTTCCACACTTGAAGAGGCTTGAGCTAAATTTTGCCCATGCAGAAATGGATTCGTTAACACGACAGGCTGTTGTTGTGCCAATAACTCCTAGGCCTCCACAATCTGAGGGCACTGGTGAGTCGGATGGTCTTCCTTGAAAATATTACAGGGATACTTCGACTTCTTCTTTTCAGTGTTTCTCTTGTCGACATTATTGGTAGGTTTCTTATCCCCCTTACCCTTGTTTCATTGTTTCGTCTTTCATTCAAGCTATTGGGTGGCCTTTAGGTTGTTGATTTCACACTGTGTACATCCAATGTTTGAGTAGGGGGAGCAGCTGAACCAATGGTCTGGCTGGCTGTTGTCTGCTGTATTGACAATTGCTACAATTGATTCGACAGTTGATCAACGGGTTTCATTTGCGTTGAAACTACAATACCATCGACATGTGGTCCAGATCTCTGTCAGGTCTTGTCAAGTATCATCTGTGGCACATCTGGTAAGACTTTGTAAAGTAAACTAGACTGAGAGTAAATCAGTTTTAGCTATTGATCTCTCATTATCGCTTCTTCCTCTGAAAAGACCCCCGAGGTTGCGACGTCTTTAGATAATTGGGGTACCAAAGACTTAAGGAACCATTCAAGAAGGAATGTTGGTGGGACTGGCACTTTTATCAAACTCTTCCGGTGTCTCCATTCTCAGATGTGATCTAAGATATGGTCTACTTTTGTCTGTTCAAAGTTGACCAGCAATTCGGTGTCGGCATCGTATTTCACAGGTAATTGGAAATGGTTTATGAAAGCCATTGCCAATTCATAAAAGAAAGAATATATTGAGTGATCGAGCTTGATGTACCATTTCTCCACACTCTCGATGAGAGTGCATTGAAATAAACACAACTAGATGTAGTCGTCTCTCAAAGAATTGGACGAGCACCATAAATGGCAGGTAGTCACATGATCGCCCAGATCTTCGTTAGGCTTGGCCTCGAACATTGGGATGTCTGAAGTAAATTTGGTCGGCATAGGGGGCCAATGAAGATCATGATAGATGGGGTAGTTTAATAACCATGTCAAGTATGGCAAGTGCAGAGTTGCCAAAAACGGTAATTTGGGTTGTTGATTGTAACCAGGGAAAAAGGAGCCTGGAGTTTGGCTGGCACCAGGTTGTCAGGAAATGTTAGGTTATTGGCTAGGGTTCTGGTAATAACCATGGTCATGACCAATGTATATATTTTGTGCCTATTGAGATGTCATCGTCTGACTCCCGTAATAGCACGTAAAGGGTTGGGTTTGCGTCGCATTCCAAGGATTTATGGAAGGGTTTCCCCCTACCGATCCGATGGGCATATGTGTCAAGCCTTGCCCTGGGTTCCATTGGCTATGGAAGGGGTTTCCCTCAGTCAGCATCCCTGCCATGAATTCCAAGTTCCTTGTGAGGAAGGAATTCCTAAGTTTTCCCCCTGTGCAGGAATAGTACCCTACAAAGGATTTTGTTGTCCATAACCAAGGTTGCCCTCGGCCGAGATGGTAGCTGACGAAAAAGCGTTGTTACCAAATGCGTTAAACAAAGAGAATAGTGTCGAACCTACCGACATGCTATAACAAAGTAGTCCTTGACTCCCTGCTCCAATTGAACTATAATTTATGTTTGGCCCGGTGGAATGCTGGTGAGGTCCGTCGAGCGAAGGGGACGAAGGAGGTATATGACCCCCTCCATAAAGGAAAGCGTTATAAGGAGATAAAGTGCCCCCCATAGATCCTTTCATAGGAGAATTAGAGAAACCTACGCCGAGACCTAAAGTATTTAGAGTGGAGTAGGAAAGTATAATTCTCGTACCCAATCCAAGCATCATGTATGAGAACAAAGGGCATGTCGCACTCTGGGTGAAAGGAGCGGTGATCATCACCATAGACAGAATCATACCATTTCTCGTGGTAGAGAAAGTCCAGACAATAGTGTACCAGACCGATAACGATTGGTTAGGAGGCGGAACACCCCATGTAGTGACATCCATAGAGGAAATATGAGTATTTCCTGAATAAGTAGCAACATTTGTTTCCATCTCTTCTTGTGACACTACCTGTCGGTCGTAAGGTTGAACCTCTATGATGATGGGCGTCGATAGATCAATGATTGGAGGGTTATATGGACCAAGAGCTTGCACTCCAAGGTCCGAAATGATTGGTTCTTCATGAATCAAATGTTCTCCTCTCGGATATGGGTCGGCCACAGTTTCTTGTAAACCGGTCACCTCAAAAGACCCTTGTTGGTCTAGTTTTCGCCTTAGCGGTGGCGGGGTTGGCTCGAGATCAACCGATGATAGGCCCAAAAACTTTCACGACCGGCAGAGATACTGATCCTCCACTGTGTGAGAAGATCAATGACACACTAGGTCATTCTATAATCATTTAAAAAAACAGCACACACTAGAAAAATGTTCCTATGAGGTAAGACAAGTAGATCACTAGCTAGTTTGAAGAACAGTTACAACAACCAACACTAAAGAAACTTACCGGTGCAAGAGAAACTTGAATACGGAAGAACCCTATGGGTATACTATGCAAAGAGTTTCCCTATGTTTTCCCTAGGTACCATAGTATACCCCCACAGTCACCTGCGTAAGTCACTAAGATAAAGGCAACTAGGTTGCCAGCGCGCGAATAGTCACTAGGTAGGTACAGTAGACAGTCGGGTGGACCGCAATGAGCAGGGTATGAAGCCCGAAACCTATCAAGGGTATCAAAATAAAGTGTTCTAGAAGACGACTGAGGACCTCGAACGGATTCAAGACCCATGAATCTCTGTGGCAAATGCGATCAACGGAATCCCAATATAAGCCCTCTATATGTGTTCCCCACTACGCTTGGTCCATCTTTGGAGGGGTTATCTCCACTACCTTTCCGCACGCGACCTCGTGTTTATCCCCTATGTTAAAGGGGGGTCCCGGATAACTTTCACGATTACTGGAATTTCAAGAACTCCCTAGCATAGACTCTTGTGTTTGTTTTTGTAGCCTTGAAGAGTTTCCTCTCCAATCCTAAATCAAGGCTCTAGCCTAGACTAAATTGATGAACCCT
>SNQJ01S0148108.1:0-23634 GCA_010110895.2 Picea sitchensis
ATTACATCAAGGTAGCTGATAGGTAGAATTGGCACAACATATCATAATTGAAACTAATTTTTAGGGTGAATTCATACTTTAAGGGTGAATTTAGGAAGTGTACTGAAATTTGAACACTGTGAATCTCAATGTGGGTTGTGTCCTCTCTTACATCGCTCTACAATAAACGCCGCTCTATCGGGGCCTAACATTGTCCTGTAGTTGTGTGTATGCCATTTACAATTCAATCTAAGCATTTTTTGTTGTTTTTCTCTGCGTATGAGCATTTTGCATGAAATATGATATGTATTCAATTGTTAAATATCACTTTGAGGGCCTAACATTGTCCTGTAGGTGTGTGTATGCCAGTTACAATTCACTCTAAGCTTTTTCTGTTGTTTTTCTCTCTCTAAGCATTCTCCATGAAATATGATATGTATTCAATTCTTTAATGATTAAAGTGATGGCAACTTGTAATTTTCCATGAAACATGATATGTATCCAATTCTTTAATGATTAAAGTGACGGCAAATTGTAAAGTTCCAGAGAGGTTAGACTCTAGAGAGTTAGAGTTAGCGTATTACTCTTGTAGCAGTGTTGTTGCCTGATCAAAAGAAAAAAACTTGAAATTTGAACCACTCGAGTAAGTGTACAACTTCACACTTAATTGTATTATTATTGAGGTTAATACAATATATTACAATTAAAATTTAATTGTGTTCAGGGCACTGAGAGTTAGAATTGGCGTATTACTCATGTAGCAGTGTCATCGCCCGATCAAAAGAAAAAACCTTGAAATTTGAACCACTTGAGTAAGTGTACAACTTCACAATTAATTGTATTAGTATTAAGGTTAATGCAATATATTACAATTAAAATTTAATTGCGTTTAGGGTACTGTAGTATTTCGATGGCAACATTTCCGATTGTTGGTGGGTGGCTCCGTGCAATTCCTCGTAAACCAACTCCCGCACTCTCTTTAAGATATTCCTTATGGCATGTGAAGGATGAACAGGTGTTGAGTTAGCCCGATCAAGAAGGATCCTTGATGGTACGCTAGATTCGGCCGTCTCCAACATCACATATCGAGTGATAGAACTAGATTATAATAATGTTTTATACATATCCGAGGCCGACTTATAATAAAGTTTTATAAAATTTATTAAACGTGATAAATACGTTGAGGGGACCTGGTTGCCTGTTTAGAGTGATGGTAAGCCGAAAATTTTAACCGTAAATGACGGGCATTTTGCCCATCAAATTCCAACCCTGATGGCAATATCCAAGAATCCAAGTCTCCATAATCGAGGAGATTCTCCTCCATAAAAAAACACCACCTACCCTAACACATGTCTCTGTCATTGACAAGTTCCCGCCAACAATCAGAGTAGTCTGATGATACTTTTTTTTGTAGTGTGTTTATCATATAACTTTACAAGTTTGTTGCAATGGAAACTTCTGTAAAGACTTACGAGAAACCATAGAAAAGTTGTTCGATTTTGTAAGTTAAAATTACTAACTTTATTACCAAATAATTTATCATTACATTGAAAAATATACAATAATTTTTCAATGTTAATCGCAGACTAATTCTTAAATACATATTGAATTTTATAAACATTTAAATAATAAGTAATATTGAAAATCACATCATTATCATTATGTTGCATTTCATATTTAATTCAAATATAAGTAGACAATTTCAATTGAGTAAATAAACTATCTAAATTCTATAAATTGCCATACTTGAAAGACTTAAATATAACACATTTGTTAGACTCAATACACATAAATTCTATGAACTGCCATACTTGAAGGACTTAAATATAACACATTTGTTAGACTCAATACACATTTAAAAAAACATATATGCCTCTTTTTGGATACATGTTTCCTTTGAAGAAATGGCTAATAATATATTGATTAGGAATTACTTGAAGGGATCATATACATAGAAGTATGCATGGCCAAAGTATGTTGAAGAAATGTAAAATCAACATACTTTTGGAGCAATAAGATGGTTATTGAATAAAAATGAGGTGCAATTGGTAAAAAATGTTATGTTTATCACAATTAATCCAATTAAATATGCTTCTCCATTAAAAAAATCCTTTACTATTGATGGACATGTCACTGATCTCAAGTCTAGTGACCACCGTAACCTATTACAAGTGTGTTATTTTGTCTCGTGATTATAAACAAATTCACCTTATATATAAGCACACTCTCACTATGTACAACTAAAATATTGCTATAAATTCCAACATTTAATTCAGGTGATACTTCTTTTATGCAATGTCTTTATTCTGTAGCTTTTCAAGTTTGTTGCAATGGAAACTTCCATAAAGATTTATGAGTAAGCATGAAAAGATTGCGTGATTTTGTAAGGTAACTATTTATAACTCTATTACTAATTAATTTATCATTGCATTAAAAAATAATCATTTATATAATATTGATTAAACTACCATTTATGTAACAATTGTTCAATATTAATTACAATTCTACTTCTTAAATTTATTGAATCTTATAAATATTTAAATAATAAGTAATATTGAAAATAACCATTTATATAATATTGATATAATATTGATTGAACTACCACTTATGCAACAATTGTTCAATATTAATCACAAACTAGTTTTTAAATATTTATTGAATCTTATAAATATTTAAATAATAAGTAATATTGAACAATTGTTAATATTAATTACAAATTAGTTTTTAAATATTTATTGAATCTTATAAATATTTAAATAATAAGTAATATTGAAAATGGTATTACAAATTAGTTTTTAAATATTTATTGAATCTTATAAATATTTAAATAATAAGTAATATTGAAAATGGTATTGTTATGTTGTTTTTCATATTAATTTCAGTATAGGTGGATGATTTCAAAGGATTTTGTTGATTATAATCTTTGTTGGTGAGAAGAGATTGTAAAAATAGTTTGCATCTTGGACAAAGAACTACGTCAAGCTTTATAGATATTCTAGTATACATTTTAGTGCATTTAATGGATGACGTTGAATTCACATGTGTTCTTATTACTAGATGGATGTTTTTCATAGAAAGGAATGAAAAGCATTTGTGAGGCAGCGAGCATGACCAAAAGGTTGCATGGTGGAGGGATACGTTCTTTTAGAGTTTTTCAACTTTGCAAGTGAATACCTAAATTCACTTCATGATAATACACCATCGTATGGAAGGTTGAAGACTAAAAAAAAAGAGAAGAAAAGTGAAGAAGAAGTGTTAGAGACAAATGCATAGTGATGCACCTTAAGGAATCATAGATGATAGTGAAAATTTCTTACTCATAAACAAACTAATATAATTGATTATGATCAACACAATATTTTATCAATTGAATACACTTATCTTGGTATCTCATGACATCCTCTTATTATAATTATTTAAATTGTTCATCTACATATTTCAATGAGATAGAATCAATAGATATATTCATCTTATATAATTCAAATACAATAGAATATTAGGTAGAGTCTTATGAGAAAGAACAAAAAGGAAGAGATTAAGAGTCTCAAAATAAATAATTGAGGAAAAGTGTCAATGGATAGATTGACGAGTGTTGGCCAAATCATTGCACTAATGGTTGGGTAAAAAAACACATATAAGAGAAATGCAATACTATAAGTATCACAGAGCTTAAAATGCATGTAGATGTAGTACGCATTGCTAGAGGATGTGCTTACAGGAAGGTATATATGTTATTTTTCGTCCTTGGCCAAATAAATAAATAATTATAATTGCATATAACTGTATACAAGTACAGTGAATAATGTTTGTATTTGTGTTTGAATTATTAAAACAACTATCTTGTCTTGATATATACTAGTTGTATACAAATATATTATTTTTTATTGATAAACATGTCATCATTTACATCACATATAATTTTAGAAATTATAACATATACACTTCTACCCTTCAATGTATGCATATGGCCATCATTTTTGGGTGGAAAAGGTGGATGAGAAGNTTGTATACAAATATATTATTTTTTATTGATAAACATGTCATCATTTACATCACATATAATTTTAGAAATTATAACATATACACTTCTACCCTTCAATGTATGCATATGGCCATCATTTTTGGGTGGAAAAGGTGGATGAGAAGTGAAAGATATAAGATTGTGGAGTTGTGGCATTCCGATAAATTAGTTGCACGCATGCTTCAAATAAGAATGCTATTGATAGTGAATTGGAATATGTGGGAAGTATACAGGAAACTATTGAGATAGAATATATGGAATCATTTAAGCCAATACTATTCAAATGAAAGTGGTTTGAAACCTTTAATATATCTCGTGCAAGAATACATGAAGATACACATTTCATTCAATTGACTCAACTAACTTTTTATTGAGTAAAAACGAGCCATATGTGTGGCGACGTCATTGTACTCAAGTTTTTGTTTTTGATGAAATGCTTCATAATTCTAGATTGATATCAGAATTCAACAATAAAAACCTATTCATAGGCCTCATATGAGCTCTGGTCCTACAACTTCTTCTAGATTGATATCAGAATTCAACAATAAAAACCTATTCATAGGCATTGATCCATCATGATAAACTTATCAGTTATATTATTGTCATTCCAAATCATCCCTCATTAACATAGCATCAAAAGACTGACTTATCCAAAAATCACATGTAGAGAGCTATCAAAATAAACTTCTTGGAAGACCGACACAAAGACTCCCCCTCTAAATTACCTGCCCTGTAAAATCCCTTCATTGATTGCAATGGTGTCCTTTGATAGTCAAAAAACCTGATATTTAAATTCCTTGTGAATATGTTGTATGTGAACCAAGTGAAAAGCTACATGGAGCTCTCTTATTTTGCATTGCCAATGAGAGAGCACCAAGAATTCCAAGCGAGCAATTCCTTTAAACCACTTGATAACCACCTGTGAATCTCCAACTACCTGAATATCCCTCAAACCTTTATCCTTAGAAATTTTTAATACTGCCCAAAGTGCCATTAACTTTGCATGAGTAGTAGTACCATTACCAGATCGAATCTTAAGCCAGGAGTACTCATCATAATTGAAATAAATAACGTGACGTGTGCCACAAACACCTAGCATGCCTTGACACACACCATTGAAATAACTCTAGGTAATATCTAGATTGAAAGAGGGGATGTGTCTTAGAGTGATATTAGAAGGTCCCACTTTACGATGTTGTTCGCCAAATGCAACTTGGATCATATTCGCCACCACAATAGTTAACCTCTTAACCCCTTCAAATAACACAAGATTTGTATGTAACCATAAACCCCAAGTTATGTATGTCGGTATCTCTTTCAAACATTTAACTCTAACATCATGAACCCAATGTGACAAACACTACTCAAATAGGCCTGCACTCTAAGACATCGGGTGACCCAAAGAGAATAAAACTTCTTACCGCACTAGATTTGTAATGGGACACGAGACAAAGAGATGGTTTATTGTTTCTTCATCCTTTTCACATAGTACACACCTGTTGGGACCCTGCTAGGCCCAACTTTGTCTGTTATCCCAAGTCAATACTTTGTTTTCCAGAACTAGGCACACAAAAAATGCAATTTTTTAAAGGACAACGCCATTTCCAAACAATAGTCCACCACCATTTAATTCCTCCTTCTCCATTCAAAAGATAAAGAGCCTCATACCCCTGATTTCCAGTGATAATTCAAGTAGCTCTATTCCTATACCACACTAACTAATCCTCATCATCAAACAACAACATAGCACATCGATTAATACCTTGAATGTATCTTCTCCATTCTTGGGTCATATTACCTTGCAATCCAATCATTTCCGTCGAAAGCTAAACTTGATTATTGCCCGTTATTTCACCGTGCACATCGACTTTTGTAAGATAAAAGAAGCTTGTGTCCCTCAATTGTTCCCTCAAAGCAATAGAGAGAGCATAATAATCATCACCTCCTACCCATGGATCCTATCTTAGAATGACTCAATCTCCCTTACCAATTTTCCAAGCTACCCACCTACCAAGGATTGGGAAATCCCGAACCAAGTCCTTCCATATATTAGAGACACCCCTTACAGATTTTGATTCTAATCTAATCCATTGTTCCATAGTGTGATCGAGAAAATATTTTTGTTTCATCAATTTACCCCACATCCCGTTGGTGAACAAAATACTCCAAAGACTCGAAGCTACCAATGCTTCCCCAAACAAACAAACAAAAAAAAATTCAACCCCCATCTGCCACAGTTTTTGGATTCATCCAAAGACTTTCACTTCACCAAGGGGATTCCCTCCTTTTTTTTATTACCATACCAAAGAAAAATAAAACAATCCTTATGAATAAGATCAATAATGCTCTTAGGCACATAAGCAAGAGAAAACCAATATACCATGATATTTGCAAGGACTGGCTTGATGAGTATAAGATGACCACCAATAGAGAGCCATCTATAACACCAACACCTTATCCTTTTTTCAATATTTATAACCAGCCATAACCAATCCACTACCCTATAATCATTTGGTTTTAGATAGTAGCACAAGTATTTTAAGCCTTAATCCATCTGGTTCTTGTTAAAAGAAAACAACAAACTTAACTGCTTAATTACCTCTGACGAAATATTATTATATAGAAAGGTGGATTTCACATTGCTAATTTCCATCCTTGCACATTATAAAATTGGTCAAGAATGCTCTTTGTAGACCTCCACTACCTGACATATCCATATCCACATAGTAAACAACATCCCCAAAGAGAAATTCAGACACCCAAAATTGATCTGCCACCTGGACTCCCTTAATCTTACCACTAACTCTGACCTCCTCGAGGAGTCTACTCATGCCTTCCATTGCAAGAAGAAACAAGAATGACGATAATGAAAACCCTTGCCTCAACCCACACAAGGCTATGAAAAATTGGGATGGGGAACCATTAATTAACACTACATAATTTGTTGAGGATACATAGCCCATGCTCCAATTTACAATATTTAAATTCAACCCAATCTGCAACAAGACCAACTGAAGAAAAGTCTAGCTTACCTTGTCATAAGATTTTTCCAAATCCAATTTCATCACCACCGCGGGAATTTTCATCTTTTTAATTGAGTGGAAACACTCTTATGTCGAACCAATAGTATCCAATATCTGCCTCTTGAAAAGGAACCCAAACTATTCCTCATAAATGCAAGGACTTTGGATATTAGCTTGTACAATAGATTACATAGAGAAATTGGACAGAAGTCACCAAAAGAGATTGGATTATTCTTCTCAGTAATGAGAGCCAAGAAAGTAGCATTAAGGGCACCTGAAATTCTTCGAGACACCCTAGACTCTTCGACCACCCTCAACAAGTCATCTGCCAAAAGATCATAAAAGGCCAGATAAAACTCTATAGTCCACCCATCAGGACCAGGGCTCTTATCCCACTTGAATCCCACCAAGAACTCCCTAAGCTCCTCTTTTCACAAGGGCCCCCATTCACAAATTCGTTGCCTTGTTAAGGAAATTAGGATAAACCCAAACTATTCACATTTGATCAATAATACGATTTCCTTAAGGTACTTTAAACAAATTACCAAAGTATCATTTTCCAACTTCTGCAAGGTATTTGAAAGACCTAATTTTTGTCCATTCCAAAGAATATAAATCTCAGATAGTGTTAATATTTTTCATTTGCTCGACAAATTTATGAAAAAAATTCGTTTTTGGTCACCCTCAATACAAATAGCCCGACTCTTCAATCTCCATGTGGATTCCTCAATGGATAGCAATCAAGCCTTGTTGGCTTCCAGGATTTTGTGTTTTGATAATTCTTCCTCCGAGAAGACCCCTGCCACATTGTTTTGAAACAAATTCCTTATGAGATCCTTAACCAATAGAAATTCATCCTTCCGAAGATTTCTTTGAGCCTTATCCCAATCGACAGCCAAATGCTTGATAGTCTTGAAATTATCAATGAACTGATCTATAGCCGATACATTCACCTGAGGGTCATAATGTTTCTAATGGTCCTCTACCAAGCGACGGAATCCATCCTAAGTCAACCATTAATGGTTAAATTTAAATGGCCTAGGGGGTTTCAAGTCCCCCCTTCCCAATTGTAACAAAACAAGCATGTAATAAAAAAGGCCACCTTCCTCGGTCCAACTTCTATATTTATTACACCCCTCCAATAGGGATGCATCCAAAAAAAACTATCCAATCTCTTTGAAACCCCAACATCACCCGAGCAGCCATTCCTCCAAGTTGGAGCCAAAGAAACTGGCTCAATATTCACTAATTTGGATAACTAAAACAAATGAGAAAAGAATGACACAAAAGTATCCAACCTAGCTGAGACACCCCACACTTCCCAAATAGACATTATAAGATTAAGATCATCACCCATTATAAGCCCAGGGTCATTTAAAATTATATGCTCCTCCAAATCATACCAGAAAGATTTACGCTCCATATATGGCCCGTGAACATTGAAAAATTGAAAGGTTTTCTACAAATCTTGGGTGATAGCTTCAATCATAATGCCTGCATTAAACATATATGAATTAACTACCTCAAAACTCACATTCCAAGTTGAAACCAAACCACTAGATTGAATCGCAACATCCAGGGTACAAAATTTCACCCAAGAAGGCATGAAGAAAGAGAAGCAACAACTTTGGCACCAGTAACCATGGTTTCCTGAAAAATAATGATATCCGACTTATCCATCCTTAACATCCTTTGGAGGGAAATCTTTTTAGGGGTGACCCCCAACCCTCTCACATTCAGGGATAAAACTATCATGGAGAAACACCACTAGAGGGATTTGATCCTCTAAGCGCCCTTGTTACACATCAAAATTACTCATTTCAATTATGACCTATTATCGTCATTACAAGTGTCACAAGTGTCACATTTTGGCCACAAGTGTCGCAGACATCATAGAATCATCTTGCTTATGTCGTGTCTTGAATGACATCACAAGGAACACTCGAAGACACCCTCAAAGACTGGCTTAAGAAGGAGAAATCATCTGATGAAGAGTACAAAGCTTTTTCCATGAAAAAACCCACTTAAAAATGAATTTTGAAGGCCAACGCTCCCCTACCCACTGTCAGGGAGTGCTAGCACTCCCTACCCTTCTTTGGGGGAGCGTTCCAGCACTCTGTGCACCCTTCTGGGGGAGCACTGGGATTGTTTAAGGAAATTTTGGGTGGCGCTCCCCTACCCACTATAAGGGAGTGCCAATGCTCCCTACCCTTCTTTGGGGGAGAGTTGCAACACTCTGTGCTCCATTCTGAGGGAGTGTTGGGATGTTTGAGGAAATCTTGGGTTGTTCAGGAAAATCAGGGAAAAATCCCCCTCATCTCTGGAGTTGGTTGGATTTGAATCTTAGGTCAAGGCTGGATCTTAGGGAAGATCCACAACTGATGGAGAAGGATCCTCAACCTATCCCAAGAATCTCTAAGGTGGTTGGGTCTCTCCAAGCTTATATAAGGAGGCCTTCTCATGGTGAAAAATATGGAGTTTGAGAGATATATAACTTATGATCTCATGAGAAGTGGTATTGGGGACATTGAAGGCATCAAACTTATGATCTCAAGGGAGATAATAAATGAGGCATAGTAATTTTGATTGTGGATTATTTGAGCGAGGGGTTGGACACGGAGAGTTGGAACAGGTTGTTGCAACTTCATCAAAGGTCTTTAAGTATTGCTATCGAGCTCTCATTAATACATGTGATTGGCCTGTTTCTTTCAAGGTTGTGTATGCCTACATGAACTTGTCTTTGATAGATAGATCTAGTTTTGAATTAATCATGGTAGAATAGGAAGTTGATTTGTCTTTGTTGTTATTGGATTGCAGGACTTGTTGAAGAGCTTGGGGATCAAGGCTCAACTTGGACTGGGCAAGGAAAAACATCGTAAAAAGTTAAACCTTCTTCCTCTTCTCTATTTTGATTGACTTATCTAGGTTTAAAAGGATGCCAGTGACCAAAGTTAGCACCTTTCTGTCTTGATCTTAGAGATTTAGGGTTCAAGACGAAATCCACTTGTCCAAAGGGGGATTTTCCTGTAACAGAAATTGGCGACTCCACTGGGGACTGAAGCTTTCAGTTTTGGTTTCCTTCTCTTGGTTTTTTCACTGCCCTTTACCCACCTTTTAGATGAGTTTTACTATTTGTTTATGATCCATTACCCTTCTCCCATCTTCACTTACATTTTCAAAAATGTTTATGCATTATGGGTGAGTTTTTTTGCATTTTTTGGCTCTTTTTTTTTAGGTTATGGGAAGATGAACGCCCCCCTATATGCCATATCAAAGAGATGATCTATCATCAACACTCCCCTATAGTGCTTTAGGGAAGGCTGCAGCGCTCTGTACCCTTGAGACAGGGAGCACTAGTCTCTGTTTTGGAGGTTTTTTTCCCTTTTCTGCTCATATTTTTTCAGCCTGTCTTGTGGAATTCTTTACCTAGTATTTGTGGATGGTTTCTGAAGTTCTTTAGGTTGATATTTGGTACCTATCACCCCTTATTTTCTTGATTGGAGCTTGAAACTTTTTCAGAAATGTGAAATTTCCCTTTCTAGTTGCTTGTTTTGTTAGGACAATTTGGGTATTTTCTCTTTCTCCCTGTCTTTTCTTGGATTCTTCTTTGCATTCTCTTGTACTCATTGAATGTTTGTCAGTTGTTGAATCCTTGATTGAGTTCTTGTTAGAACAAGTTTCTACTTGTTTTCTTTTAGTTCTCATTTCTTTGAGTGCATTCTTTGTTTGAAACCTTTGTTGCTTCGTGTCTTTTGCATCTACATATGACTCTTTCTTCTGATTGAAAGTTGCAGAGCATTGAAATATTTGTATTTAATTTTTTTATACATTAGAATCAAACAAAGAAGATAAATGCATTCTTGCTTTCAGGTAGTGAAACTAGCTTGCATTTGAAGTAGCAAAATTGCATAGTTTTTGGAATTTTGGGACATTGTGCATCTGGGAATGATAAAAGTTTTCTCCTTCTCGTAATATAGCTTTCATCGAAGTGAAATATTTGCATTCTCATTTCTTTGCATTGTTTAGAATCGGTCAAAACGTCATTTAGTCCACTCCATTTTCCTCTTGAGTAAACAACAGCCTTAAAATCAAGCGTTAAACTAAAATTTATCAAACATTTTTACATTTTCTATTAGCAAACCTACATTAGCTTAAGGTGTAGGGATTTGGAATATGTTGAAAGGATAACTTTCCAAAGATGTCAAACAAACTTAGCATCTTTCAATAGGGAGAGAAAATCCAATTTTCATATAAGCTTTATGGGATCCCCCTCTCACAAAGGGGTTATGCATGAGGTTGTGTTCGGGAGAGTTACGGAGATTATCCCTTCGTGGTTTAACTGTTCGTAGTAGTTAGATCGTATATTGGGGGTTCTTCTTGAAGTTCAACTGTCTTCATTTGGTCTCGGTGCTTCGTGAACTCTGAATCCGTTTGGGTTCCTCTGGAGTTCTACCGGTCCACTTGTCCTTAGTTCTCTTGAAGGATTTCAGACTTGTTATCATGCGCATACATTCGAACTGGATTGTCGACTGTAACTGCCCAGGCGTTGACTATGAGTTGGTGACCTTAGTAGCCATAATCTTCAGGGTATTACACAAGGTGACGGTGAAGGAAAGTCTCACTATACCTGGAACAAATGTTGGTCAAACTCACTCGGGCTCCGTGGAGAGTAAATCCACAATTACTGCGTGGAAGCTTGCACCAAGGCATAAGTCCATTAAGCAGGTCACCAATGTAGCTTATCCACCCTCTCTATCCTCGCCTCTTCCTATATTGATCTCGTGACATTGGATTTCATCATCAACTAGTGGTTTCATCATGGGAAGTTTTTTTTTATTGTTTGCTTCCTAGATTCATAGCATGTGTTGTTTGTTTTACTTAGTGGACCTTAGGTCAAGTCAATGTTAATGGCATCAAATCCTAAGAGTACCAATGGAGGAACCCCTTGTCTCGGGTAACCTTTCACCTTTCCTTCTTTTCGAAACATTGGTCCTCCATACATTGCCACACTAAGTCTTCTGGGACTCACCATCGAATTATCGGTTTGGTTGTTCCCCACTCTGGTGATCTCGAATCTTCCCAGTGCTTCAAGTGCACCTAATTCTCCAGATGTAAGTACAACATCCACACATCAACCTCATGTCGACTTTTAGCCTTCTTCACCCATGAAGTCTCCTTCCTTTTCTCCTTCTTCGCCTAGTGAAAGCTCTAAATCAAGTAGCTAGGTTGATAAGAAGAAGAAGAAATGGAAAGAGAAGAAGAAGAAGAACCCAAAAAGGACCAAGTCTCTGACCATATCAGATGTTGGATCCTAGCAACCAACTATTGTTAATCGTACTGGGAACATTGATGAGGTCGACAAGATTAAAACAAAGAATCTGAAACCCAAATTCCCTTGCAATCTTTGTAAGGGTGAGCACTTTCTGAGGGATTGCCCTGGTCTTCCCAAGGTCTTAGAAATGTGGTCCTCCACGTCATCGGCCCCTGCTAGACATGTTGGTGATTCCCCGTCAACTAGTGACATTAAGGTTGGTAAGAAGAAGACAACTGTCAAATTTCTTTGTATGTTATGCGAAGGTGATCATATTCTCACCTTTGTCCTCGTATGGACGAGGCTTCTTCTCTTTTGGAAAAGCTTCAAATTTCAACTGGTTATCGTAAGATTTCCCCCAACCCATCATTAGTTGATGAAGTGGTTGCTCGAGTTCCATCCCTGGTCAATCCAGTTGCTCAGGTGGTCAATCTAGTTTCATCCTTGGTTGAACCACTAACCAAAGTGGTTGATCCAGTTCCATCATCGATCAACCCCACTTTTCATCTGAAAAGTGAAACCCAAGTGACTAATCCAGTCCCGTGATTGGTCAGTCCCACCCTTCATTTGAAGAGTGCCAATGTGGTCAATCCCACTCCTCCTCTGATGAGTGCCAAAGTGGTTGCTCCGGTCCCTTTATCGGTCAGTCTGGTTGACCATGTCGTCAATCTGGTCACGTCCTTAGTTGAACCAGTTGATCTAATCCCATCTGTGGTCGATTCTTCTCTCCCGTTAGAGAGTGCAACCCAAATGATCGATATGTTTCGACTTGTCGACCCCATTCTCCCCTTGGAGAATGAAACCCAAGTGGTCGATTTGATGTCGTTATCAATCGATTCTACTCTCTCGCTAGAGAGTAAACCCGATTTTTCCCACGTTTTTCTCGTTGATACAGAATCTACCTTTCTAGGGGGAATTCCTCCCTCTCCTACGAAACCCCCTGCAAGTAATGAGGCCATCCTTTTTTATTGGGGTGTGCTAACTAGACCTCATATTCATCTCACATTCCCTTCAAGATTACAGTACAGGTTTATGGTCGGGATGTTTCTCATGCGTTGATAGATGAAGGTTCGTCTGTTAGTATTTTGTCCTCTATTGCTTGGCAAGCTTTGGGTTATATCCTCGGCTTGTGTCAATTACCCAAACTTTGTTCGCTTTTAACAGAAGAAACAATCACCCTTTAGGGATCCTTCCTCAGTTTCTCGTAACTTTGGAGGGGAAAATTGTCTTTATTGATGTTATGGTAGTCCAGGACCCCTTGGATTTCGATTTACTCCTTGGGCGAGATTATGTCTATGCCATGAAAGCTATTGTGTCCACTCTCTTTCATGTGATATATTTCCCTCGTGATGGAAGAATAATGACTATTGATCAACCTTCGTTCGTTGGCCCTGACTTGAACATCAACCCAATGACCTCCCTAAACGGGTCTTATATGCAGTCATTATCACCTCTGCCACAGGTCAATTATGTGGTGTTGTCTCCCATGACTTCAACTTCCGATGACTTAGATCCGGTAGTTGACATGGTGATCTCTTCGGTAGGGCTATTGGAGCCTGGTCCCCTTACCCCTGTCGCAGCCCTCAACATGTGTTCCTTCCAGAGCATTGTTCTTCCATCCAATGAAGATCTCTTGGAAGCCATGACCAAGTTTTGTCCCTTGACATGGTTTCCTTACAAATCATTATCCTCTTGGAAGCCATGATCAAGAAGAAGTCACGAGCATAGTTTCTCTTCTCTGTGGCAAGCTCGTTAAAAAATGAAACAAAGGTCATGAGCATAGTTTTTTCTCTCTGTAGCAAGCTCGTTTAAAAATGAAACAAAGATCTGGGGATTGAACCCGGAGCCTTGAGCATATTTCTTTTCCTGTGAAAATCTAGTTAAAAAATGAAACAATAACCTCTCATACCAAGTCGAGTCTTTCGTTAGGTCTCGTATTTTAACTTCTTTTCATCCACTTGTATCCTTTTTCTCCATCTAGTAGAGAATTTGGTGAGAACCTCAAAGTCGGTGAATGTATTGAAGCTTGGGGGGCATGTCTCCAGCCTTTGATTATCATTCTGGAGTTATGCCACTAGATTTTCAAGTTGGGGGCAGAGTACCGACCATCCATGGGTATCCCAACCTTTGGAATTTACGTTGGGAATTTACAAGCATTCTTTAATTCTATTTCAAGCTTGTGTAAAAATGAAACCAATACCGACCTTAGTCTTTGTTCTTTCTCATGCTCGAAAAAACATGAGAATCGAGTATACTTTTATCTCCTTTTCAGAATCGTAAAGGTTATACGAAAAAGGAACCCCTTGGAGTCTCCTTTAAGCTCTTTTCAGACTCTCTAAACATGAAAAGATTTTCGAGTGATCTTGCTTCTTTTCACACTCGTTAAAAGGTTTGAAAGGGCGTCTTTCGAGTGGTAATTTATCTCTTTTTCGGCCTTGTGAGACTAATATTACGAAAAAGGACAACCTTGGAGTCGCCTTTAAGTTCTTTTCAGATTCTCTAAACATGAAAAACCACCGAGTTTTCCTTCTTTGGACTCATTAAAATCACACATTGAAGGACCCATATGGGACCGAACCCTTACTTCTTCTAGTTCGTTAAACAAAGGAAGAGCGACTAACCAAAGGTGAGTTATATCGAGCATGTGTTACCCTCCTCGAGCTCGTTAAAATTAAAAAGAGGTACTCATCTATCTGGATGGGGGAAAAAATTGAAGGAAAAAAGCCAAGCAGTTTTTGAAAACATCACAAGTCACTCTTACAGTCGCCCTTGAACACGACACTTTGTCTTTTCACACATTTTCATCTGTTGAACCTCTGCACTGAACCAATCCTCTGAGTTTCTTTACTCCTTTGGGTCACCCGACGAAAGCCACAGTATCTACTGCATCGTCATGTTTTGGTCCATGTCGTGTTTCTTTTGTTGTGCCTCAGTGTTCAAGGGAAGTATCTGCCTCGAGAGTCAGCCATCACAAATATCTTGTTTCAATACCCATGTTGGTCCATGTTCATTTGATCTACCAATTTACATCTCTGTGTCAATTTCATGTCATTGATGGGGGATACATCAAGGCCCTCCTTCGACGAGTTTGTTCCTGTCGACTTCAACACATTATCCGGGAACTAGACTTAGAAACCAGTTAGTACCTTGGGACCTACATGTCTCAATGGCAGGCCTCCTCGCTTTCGAGAGTGGGTTTACATCACTGACCCCTGGTCGGATGATTCCATGGATGTTCGACTTCAGCTCATTTGTTCACATTCGTTGGAATGTACTATGGACCTTGGGAATCATTGACATCAATGGTGATTTCCCTCGCGCTTGTTAATGGTTTACCTCATTGACCGGTAATCAAGTGGTTTCTGCCATGTTCGACATCAGGAAATCTATTCACATGGTTAGACTTGTACTGCATCAAGATCGGTAAGAAGACCCTGGATTAAGTGATCACTCTGGTATGTACTTTTCCCAGGTTGTGACGAAGTTTCTCTTGAATATTGGCACATATACTAGCACATAGATCCACTTTGTATTGGTCTGTGGCTATGTCTTGTCATCTCATAGATCCACTGTGTATTTTTCGTGGCTACGATCAATTCATGTCATGGAAGTATAGATCCACATTGTATCTTGGGTGGCTATACCTTTTTGTTAATACAATTATGGATCCGCAGTATATCTTATGGAGGCCATACCTTGCAAGTCTTTTATCACCCAAGCATAGGTATGTCTGCCTTGGGTTTGAAACATGTCATAATATTTGTTTGATGGTTGTGTGTAGCTTCTACCAAGTTCTCTGCATCCATAACCTTGCTCAAAAAAGTCTACAAAGTGCTTCAATCATCGGTTTTCGTCTTCTAACTTCGCACTTTGGGGGGCAATCTGTTACACATCAAAATTACTCATTTCAATGATGACCTTTTGTCATCATTACAAGTGTCGCAAGTGTCGCAGACATCATACAGTCATCTTTCTTATGTCGTGTCTTGAATGACATCAAAACGAACACTTGAAGACACCCTCAAAGACTGGTTTAAGGAGAAATCATCTTATGAAGAGTACAAAGCTTTTGCCATGAAAAAACCCACTTAAAAATGAATTTTGAAGGCTAGCGCTCCCTACACTTCTTTGGGGGAGCGTTCCAGCACTCTGTGCACCCTTCTGGGGGAGCTCTAGGATTTTTTAAGGAAATTTTGGGCAAGCCTCCCCTACCCACTATCAGGGAGTGCCAGTGCTTCCTACCCCTCTTTGGGGGAGATTTTCAACACTCTGTGCCCCATTCTGAGGGAGCGTTGGGTTGTTTGAGGAAATCTTGGGCAGTTGAGGAAAATCAAGGAAAAATCCCCCTCATCTCTGGAGTTGGTTGGATTCAAATATGAGGTCAAGGTTGGATCTTAGGGAAGATCCACAACTGATGGAGAAGGATCCTCAACCTATCCCAAGAATCTCTAAGGTGGTTGGGTCTCTCCAAGCTTATATAAGGAGGCCTTCTCATGGTGAAAAATATGGAGTTTGAGAGATACTTAACTTATGATCTCATGAGAAGTGGTATTGAGGACATCGAAGGCATCAAACTTATGATCTCATAAGGGAGATAATCAGCGAGGCATAGTCATTTTGATTGTGGATTATTTGAGCAAGGGGCTGGACAAGGAGAGTTGGAAGAGGTTGTTGCAACTTCATCAAAGGTCTATGAGTATTGCTATAGAGCTCTCATTAATACATGTGTTTGGCCTGTTTCTTTCAAGGTTGTGTATGCCTACATGAACTTGTCTTTGATAGATAGATCTAGTTTTGAATTAATCATGGTATAATAGGAAGTTGTTTTGTCTTTGTTGTTATTGGATTGCAGGACTTGTTGAAGAGCTTTGGGATCAAGGCTCAACTTGGACTGGGCAAGGACAAACATCGTAAAAAGGTAAACCTTCTTCCTTTTCTCTATTTTGATTGACTTAGCTAGGTTTAAAAGGATGTCAGTGACCAAAGTTAGCACCTTTCTGTCTTGATCTTAGAGATTTAGGGTTCAAGAGGAAATCAACTTGTCTGCAGGGGGGTTTTCCTGTAACAATAAATCCGCTACCTGTTTGTACTGCAACACGCGGGTATCCAGACCCTTGTTAACTAAAACTCACGGATGTCCACATCTATCCTCACTGCAACTCGCGGACTACCACGAAATCACCTCGTTTCACTGTCACTCTCTCTACTTCTGTCAAATTGTCACTGTAAACCTGATACTCAAAACCTGTCACTGTAATCTCATCAACCAAATCAGATCTACTTACCAAAACCATTCAAACATATGCACAGTATCACCAAGATGTGTATCAACCAGGACTACTCACAACAACAACTATATGTATTATGCCAAATCATCCATAGACCAAGTGACAACAATACTACCAGCAAGTGTATCCAACAATGTATCGAGCATGTACCAATCACGAGTCAACTACACATCAACTATAACTCGTCAAGATATACCAACATCATCAACTGTATGTCCCAACTTGTACCCAACATGTTGTTGGGCACTTTAATTGTCTAATTGAATAGAAAATCAAAGTGTTCAATATAAATTGTCAACCCAGGGAAGTATGTTATTTCAAGATAATTGTGCACAGTATACGTTAGATTATGAAAGCATCTCTAATCTAATTGTAGTAGGGAAGTTTAAAATAAAAAAAAACATTATCATTAACACAGTTATGCTGATACAGCTGGAGTTCTACAGATTTGAAATCACAATTGCAATCTAAACTAATGAATGTATAAGAACCCTGGATTGCCTACTCTAATCTAACTTTCTAATTTACTTTTGCAGAAAGAATTTCTATACTATTTGCAGAAAGGAAATCTACTTATTGCAAGAAGGTACTTCACACTTTTATTTCTTGGAAACAAGATTTTAACCTAATGCAGAAAAAGGAAAAGCAGTTCTCCAGCAATGTTCAACAATCGACTTCTAATTCTCATGAGATAAGTTTATGCACATCTAACCAGAAGGAACTAAACTGTAACAGCAGTTGTATTCTATAAATGTATAACAATTAAATCATTCGCATTTAAATAATTAATCTAGAATTCAAAACAGAGGGGAATCAGTGAGGAAGGTGGGCCCTTTCCTTCTCACTGAATCTGCTCAAAGAAATAGGTTACAGTCTGCTAAAGGAATTCAATCCACTCTTTCATTCAATTGCCAAAAATGTCTGTGTACAATAAGTGTTACTTTTCTTTCTCCAGTAAAAAAAACTCCTTTTCATTACAAAAACTCTGCTATTTAAAGTCAGAGTCATTCAGTAGAACATAAACAGAGCAGTCTTAAGAATCCTCGATTCTCAAGCTGTTCGTTTGATATCATTAATACAAAATCTAGAACTCTCCTTGATCAACATCGTGAGCCAGCATATCTAATCAATAGGTGTTGCAACAATCGTATAACAACATGACTAGTGGCGTCTGTTGTAACAGCTTCCAGGACTGACGGGCTTCTGTTGCAATAGTCGTGTAACAACTTCCAGGATTGGTGGCATTCGTTGTAGCAATTATGTAACAACTTCCAGGACTGACGGGCTTCTGTTGCAATAGTTGTGTAACAGCTTCCAGGATTGGTGGCATCTGTTGCAGCAGTCATGTAATAGCTTCCAAGATTGGCGCATAACTGTAACAGCAACGAGTTTCTCGAAGTGGGTTGTTCTAAGCATTTTGATCATTAGTTAAATCATTTCATGGGTAAAATATGTGAACGTTACCAATCAAACATGCTAAGTACATGAAAATATAAAAGCGAGATGAATAGTTCATACCTTGGGAAAAAGGGTCTTAGTACTCATTATAATAGTAATTTAGCTTAGGAATGAGAAGGTTGAATGGGCAAAAGATGTAGTGAAAAAGGGACATTTCTGGGTCCTAACACATGTGCCTTAACCATATACCAAAGACAAATACAAATATAACCATTAAAATTTCTCTAGCAATACATCACACTGTCCATAACCAAATACCATAAGCCCTTACATCAAACCATGTGCCAAAACTTCATTGTTATATAGCCTTAAACATGCACCACTCGTAAGCCAATCATATAATAACTCTACTAACAAATGACTCTCACAATGCACCACAAGATATGTCAATAAAAATAAGCTAAGTGCACCAACAATGTGCCTCAACAGATCTTCCTCAAATCATACTCTACAGTAGATACCATACATCCAAGAGGGCATATACCAAACCTCATCAAGTCATGCCTCAATCATGCTCCACAACACCACTAAGATACAATCTAAACACATAACCATGAACATAGCTTTATATTTGTAGTATCCTTGTTGTATTTGATCTCTGACAAACATACCTATAGTATTTCGTCAGATCCTGCAACCTGGAACAAACATCTTCCTCCTTGCCCTTTCTACAGATCCGCACTTTCCTTTTCTACAACTCGCAGGTATCCGTGCTTTCCTCCACTGTGGATCGTGCATGTTCGAGCCCTAACTTCTCTACAGCTCGCGGATAATATCAAAAACCCTAGAACAGTCTCACAATCTACAGCTCTGAAACTTTCACTCCTTTAGACCTTCGTTGCCTCAGACCTACAGTTTCTCAGATTTGTCAATGTATACCTACAAATAACCTTTCACGGAATGGATATTCAATAAATTTCAATAGGTAGGTAGGTGCTAATAGGAGTCCCTTGCTCTCTTATTTATACTTTTCCAAGTTCCTTCCTCTAGAAGTTTCATTGTAATTGTTTTACCCCTTTTTCCATCTTCTAGGGATAACCCACTTTCTTGTTGCAACTAACTTTCCTAAATTAGTCAACACATAACTTCTTTGCCCTTAACTAATTTCTTGTTGCAACCACTCTGTTATTTAATTTATTTCTTGTTCAACCACTTTGAGTATTCAACCTTTTACTACAACTATTTTACCCATAATTAATAAACTCACCACTTCTTGAACAACTAACAATTCCTTAATTGATCAAATCATAACTTCTTTACCCTTAACTACTTTCTTGTTGCAACCACTTTATTATTTAAATAATTTCTCTTTGCAACCACTTTGACTAGGAATCTTCTTAAAGACTCCCTAGAAGCTTTCTAGAATATTTGACTTCTTGGTGACCTTCTAGGGCCTTCTAGATTACTCTAAAGGGTTCTCCAATTTCACAAATCCATGTCTCTCTGACCATGAGGAACTATGTGACGTATCACATATCATTGGAGGCAACATGATTGTGTACTATCCATCCATGATAGTCTTACATGCATATTCATTGATCTTCATGTCTTTATACCTTAAAAAAAACCCGGGTCCCTTACCCATACCTTTGTGCTACCAAACTTCTCCAAGGGTTGACATCAATCTCTAAGGGTTGACATCAATCTCCACCATCACTATGAAAAGGTTGACATCAATGACAAAAAATTGTCTAAACCAATTGTCCAACAATACAAAAGAAGGATAACCCATGTTCTTTTGATGATTTTAGGCCTATAGCTCTCGACAATTGTATTTACAAGATAATTGCTAAGATTATTGTTGCTCGAGTGAAGAAGATCATATTAAAGTCCATTTCTAAAGAACAATTTAGGTTCCTTAATGGGACACAAATCCATGAAGCTAATGGAGTGGCTTAGGAGGATTGCCACTCTATTAAAAGCTAGACACTAAATACAATAGTTATGAACTTGAATTCATTTAAATCTTACATAGATATAATTAATTGTGTAACGTCCCCCCATCCCAACCAAGGGACACTACGATGCATAATACACATAAAAATAAAATTTATGCTAACTAAAGTAATTATTTTATTGTTAGTCGATTTATTGTAGCTTACAACTACGAATTTAAAACATGTTTAGTTATTGTCTATTACCATAAAATAGATGCATCTAAAGCACACCAAATTAACATGAATGCAACTAAATCATTCACACAACAACATACAAATCATTCTCAAACACATAGAGTTCATGCACATCAATAACACATGTAAATAACATGACAACAAGTTATTACACTTATCTTTCGAATATGTTGTGCAGCTAGCTACTTCGGACGGATGTTCCACCCAACCATAGACTAATTGTTTGAATTCTCAACAACCAGTCACCCCCGAGCTAAGGCTAGTAATCCATAAAAGAGGGTGGTCTCTCATAGTCCACTCATAGCTCATAAAACTCATAAACCAATTGATATTATCCTACAACTATCCCGATTTTTCTACCAATTCTCTTCCTCCTGACCTACCCAATCCAAGGAATGCATCATTAATTTATCAGAGATAACCCAAGTGATGTGCCATCCATTCATCAGGATTAAACCAAGGAATGTGCCATTCGTTTATCAGGGTCTCTTTGGCATGGGTAGCTAGGAATATCTTTGCTAGGAACTAAAGGGAACTTGTTGCTGGGAAAACTACAAGCAAACTAACAACAACCACTTGTTGTTACAGTGCAACTCACTCTGTAGTTCACTCTTCAATCTCGACAACATGGCTCTTCAATATTCGGCTCCAAAATGCTCCAAATACATTCCAACTTGCTCTAGAATTCGACCTCCATGGTTGCATCAACTTCGATCTCTCTTTCTTGCTCTCTAATTTTTATTTCATGCACCAATAAATTCCCTGTCTAAGAACTGTTGTCCCAACCCATACAAATTTCCTCCCTTTGGCTTGTCTTTCTTGACTCGCACTCTTACCCAAGATGATTGTACCCAACCCCCATGTGCCCAATAACTCTAGGATGTGACCACTCACACCCACCCTCTTACATCTATCAATGATTGGCTTTGGGAACACTCAATCAGAAATTGGAAGGTTCATATACAATGGGTTGAACTAATATACATGGGTATTTCCCCCTTGGACCCCTCTTGGCCATAATCCTAGACACTTCCCCCTCTTGTGGATTAATCCAACCCCCATCTCTTGTCCATGTCTCCTTAGTAGTTTGCATTAGATTTTATTATTAAAACATAGAGATACAATTCACACATTACATTGCTTGGTTGTAGCCACGTATTATATCCACATAACCAGTGACTAAACTGGGGATTATAGTGGGGATGTTACATTCCCCCTCCCCTACAATTGTGCGTCATCCTCAGTGCACACTATATCGATATACATATATGGAAATCTACATCACAATACCTAGAACTAAAACTATATAATTTCAAAACTCTAGTAGCAGTTACAACCATAATCTCATGTTCCTCTCAACTTGTCAACCCAAGGAATGCACCATTTGTTTATCAAGGCTAACCCAATGGATGTGTCATCCGTTTATCAGGGCTAAATCAATGAATGAGCCATTATTTTATCAATTTCCCCAGCACAGTTGGCTAGGACTCTAAGATGTGGTTCTAGAACTCTAGCTGCTCAAAATGGAGTATTGCATTTTGTTTTCTTCAAAATTGTAAAAACATTGTGGGTATTATGCATGTATGTTTTCCTCATGCTCCCATGTAGCATATTCAGGACCGTAGCAAGTCCATTGAACTTTTACCATCCCTATGGCTTTGTTCCTAAGCACTTTGACTTTCTGGTCCATGATGTGTACTATTTCCACATGGAAATCCCCTTCGTGCTCCACCTGGATCACATTCCAATCAATTATGTGGTTAGGATCAGATACATATTTTTTTAATAAGGATACATGAAATACATTATGCACTCTCAAGGATTCAGGCAATGCTAGTATGTATTCAACTAGTCCTATATTTTCTAATATTTCAAAAGGTCCACAGTATCTCATTTCCAACTTCAGGCAACTTCCTAATCTCAACGAACTTCTCTTTGCCTTCACTTTCAAAAACACATGTTCACCCACTTTAAAATCTCTAAAAACTATATTCTTGTCTGCATAACTTTTCTGGCTATCATGCGCAGCCTTTAAATTATGTTGTATCCTTGTCATATGCTCTTCCATTTCCTTCAATAAATCTGGCCCAACAACAACTCTGTTTGTTGGATTATCCCAACTCATCGGAGTGTTACATTTTATGCCATACAATGCTTCAAGTGGACTCATTTTCAATGAGGCCCGATACCCATTTTTGCAGGCAAATTCAACTAAAAGAATATAATCTTCCCACTTTGATGGTTGATCCATCACATACATTCTAAGCATGTCCTCAATTATCCTGTTAGTCCTCTTTGTTTTCCCATCTGACTATGGATGATACGTTGTGCTAAGATGTAAATTTGTCCCAAAGCCTCTCAACAAACCTTTCCAAAAATTTGAAGTAAACTTTGGATCTCTATCTGAAACTATTCTCTTGGG
>SNQJ01S0148108.1:23644-38661 GCA_010110895.2 Picea sitchensis
AGTGGGTTTTAACCCATTCTTTGATATCTAAACCCCCTAAGCAAGAAATATCGCTAACAGATGGATAATCTCATTGTCTCCCTTATATGAGCTTGCCTTTGGTGGGGGATTGAAGTGGTGGAGGCCCAGCTTGAGGGACTTAGTTTCTCGGTTCCGATGTGTGTCAGCACATAAGTTTGTCACTTATACACTTTTGTTGATCATTTTTAATAGAAATACTCTTTTCTTGTCCGATTGATATCTTGAAAATATTTGAATTATTATTCCATGGGCGTATTTATCATGGACGTTAATCGATTATGCTAACATTGTATATTATCACCATATGTTTGTGTATCTTGGTTTTTTAGGACAGCTTGCAGGTATAAAGCTTTGAGTTGCGTGCTCAACAGTGGTATTCATTGAACGTCTGAACGAAGTAGGCTCTTGATCTTGTCATGTTAGCATTTCTTTTATATATCGTACTTGGGATTAGAGTTGATTTATGCATGTCATTCTGTCTGTTGTGGTTTACCCCATGCCATAGATTGACTTTCCTCGTAACATAACTAGCGACCATACTGGGGATTGAATTTCTATTTTGGGGTTTTGAGTTCTTTTCTCCTTGAATTGCTCTTTGTTAGCCTGAGTTTCCTTGTCGCTTGATTGCTTGACAACCTATTTTTTCTTTGCATCTGAGTTTTCTTGGCTTAATCCTTGCCCTGGCAGTGTTTTATTACATATACGCGGGTTTTCCCTCGATAGATGCGTACATACGTGAGTTGTCCTTCTATAGTGCACATACATACACGAGTTTTCGTCAAAGAGTCACATACATCAACTTTTTAGACTTCCTGGCTAAGTTTGGTGTTTGTTGGGTGAGTTTTGAGGGTTGTTGAGTCTTCGTCAGTCTCAGTCCTAGCTGTTGAGTGCTGACAGAGTGATAGGAAACCTTATTATTGTTGAATTTTCATGCGATTTCCTTTCTTATCATATTTTTCATTGGTTGTCCTTGCATTTTGGTCTGAGTGTTTGCTTCTTGGTATCCTTCTTGGCTTGTCTCTTTTTGCTTGCAATAGGGTCTGTATATCAAGGTGTTATTCAATCCTTGCATTATTGTTTCCTTATATCGAAAATACAAAAAAATTTACTCATTTTGCATTATAGCATTTGATCTTTTGGTTATTTAGTATTGATCTGACATATGTGGAAAGATTTCATCTTATTGAAATTGTAGAATAGCATTAAAAGTTGCATGTGAAAAGCTTACCATCTTTTGAGAATTTAAGATTAGGACTTAGCACTAAGTTTATATTCATTTATTTGATATGTTGAGCCATAATATCATCAGTTTCACGACCACATATCTTGAGTAAACAAAGCCATTAAAAGTAACGCTGATTAACTAAAATTGATTAGAAACGATTTTATTTTCCAGAGTACACAAACAAGCATAGGACATATGGCCTTGGAATAGTATTTTGTGAGTAAACTTTTCCAAGGATATTAAACTAAACATATGTGTCTAACCAGGGAGAGGTGAAACCCATTGTGTGAGTAGTGACATCAAGAGGCTCCGCTCACACCGGATTTAAGCACGAGGTCGTGCGAAATTGGTTGCAGAGATAGCCCTCTAATACCTTCTTAGCATCAGATATATTTTTGTGGTTTCATTTGTATATGGGAGTCTTGCTAGTACCTTTACCTCCATGAGAGGCAGTGCTTTCAATATTTCGAGATTTGTTACCCTGCCCATACGGTGGACTAGAATTACGACTATTCACCTGTGCATTGGTTATATTGTGGTGACTCTATTTCCTTGACACAGGTAGCCACATAGGTTACTTACAGGGGTTATTCTGCAAGTACCATGAGTCAGATAAGGGTCATACATCACACAACCTTTATGGAAGATTACATCTCTAAGGGGATCTGACCTACTGCGTTGTTAAGCCCACGAGGGCCCTTATAATTGATTTTGATACCTCCAATCTTTTGAAGGGAGTCTCAGGCCCCTCTTGGGGGAGGCATACCTACTCTAGTGAGGGAGTCCCATTTTCAACTACTATATCATATTTATGTGCATTTGGCCTTTTTGCTCTACTTTGGTGTTTTCTCTGATTATTATTTGGCCTTAGGATTTTGTATTGCGCCGTGAGTTTTCATTGCTATGGTTAGTGGAGCCCCGGTGACTCGCTCAGTTAGCGTTACCCAGCCCGTGGTCTTTGCTCATTCCATGGGCACAAATCCTTTTGTATTTCTAAGTGGTACGTTGAATCATGATACTCAGCCAATACCTTGGGTCTCTAATCATTTTTATCTTGGTATGCTAGACATGTCTTCACACTTGCCATCCTCTATCTCGTCTTCTTATGTGAATCCTAGTTTTGGGTCTGGGGGCATGATGCCTCCTTTTTTCTCCCTTTTCGTTTGGTGGGGGTCATATATCTCAACCAAATCCCATGGTTGGAGGTTGGGATCCTCCTTCCTATGGACCCAATCCTAGCTTCAGTTTTCCAGGAGCAAGTGCTCAAATGGGTGGTCATTCTACTTATTACATCTAGTCCATCTATCCTTCTTCCGATACACCGATTCCTACAAACGCTTTTCCCACGGCGGACTTTCATCTGTCCTCTAGTGTTTCAATAGAGGGGAGTCGGTTTTATGGTATGGGCAACCCCCTTCACGAAGTTCCTTCGTCTGGGGGCAACATATATCCTCACCTGAGTAACCCTTGTCATGTCACTTTCTCTTTGCAAGCGGCTTCCTCGGTGATGATGCCCTTACAACCCTTTATGAATCAGTTTGGAGGAGGATACTATCCTGTCAGACATGGCCATGGTGTATATCATAACCCTTACTAGCCCACAATTTCTCAAAACCAGTCTTTCCCGAAACCTTGGTCTCAAATTCTGCAACCAGCCGCCACCAGTCATGCTCAAAGCACAAGTCCAGTCACTACAAGTCATACTAGCATTATATCACCAACCTCTGCTAGTCATGTTGGAGACAGGTCAACAACCTCTGCAAGTCATGTTGAAGACATGCAACCAGTCGTTTCAAGTCATGTTGGGGGCACAACTCTAGTCACACTGCACATACATCACCAACCTCTATTAGTCATGTTTGGGATTCATCACCAACCTCCGCAAGTCATGTTAGAGATGAGCTACTACCCTATGCAAGTCATGCTGGGAGTATGTCACCGGCCACTGCAAGTCGTGTTGGGATCATTGATATGATTGAGAAGCCTAGACGTATATGACGTAAGCCAAAATTCCTTTATAGATTTTGCAAAGGAAGTCACCTAACTCGCTTGTGCCCTACTACTATTGTGGTACGATAAGCGCGGTCCTTTTCTGGGGGCCCTTCAGGTTCTGAGTCGTTTTTGGTTTCCCAACATTCTAATCCTTCTTTGGTTAATATAGTGGTCGTGTTGATGCAATCTTTGGCCGAAACTACTCCTGGTTTGGGGAGTGATGCGTCTCTTGACCATGTTGTCTCTCATCTTGTTCAACCAACGGTCGTGCCGATGCAATATTTGGCCGACACCACTTCTGTTTTTTGGAATGATGCGTCTCTTGACCATGTTGTCTCGCATCCTATTCAACCAACGATTGAAGAAGTGGTCATGCCGATGCTATCTTCAGTTGATCCAACTCTTCTCTTGGAGAGTAACAAGTCTAAGGAAGTGACATTGTCGATGCAATATTCGGTCAATCCCACTCTTCTTTTGCAGGGTGATGTGTCCTTCGACCATGTCCTTAACATTTCTAGTTTTGTACCTTCTAAACAAGGGAGCATTCCACTCTCTCCGAGTATGCTCCCTCCAAGTCCTAGGATAGTTTCCTTTGATTGGAATGATCTTGTAGAGCCTTAGCTTCCTTCTCTACAAGTATTTTATCCTCCTCGGATTGGAAAGTTTTGGGTTTTCCCAAGCTTGTGTCAGCTATCTGTGAGTTGTTGAATTTCGACAGAAGTTCTGCACGGGATCCCTGCCCTCCCCCTTGATATGTTGCTTAGAACATCATTCTTGAGTCTTAGTTAACCTCTTTTCCGACTCTCTAAAAAAGCGAAAAGATTGTCGAGTGAACTTGTCTCTTTCACACTCATTAAATGGATTTGAAAGGACATTTATTTGGTGTAAGTTTAACCCTCTTTTGTACTAAGTAGACTAATTTCGAAAAATGAATACTCTAGTCACCATTGGCTAGAAGAGTTCTCTTGGGTATTGTTTTATACTTTTTCGGGCCTAGGGGACTAAATCTACGAAAAAAAACATTATTTGGATTTAAGTTGTAATTGCATTCCATTATCTTGCTTGCAATATTGAGCCTATTATCGGTTCTCTCTTTCTCGTTATAAGCCTCTTACCTCAGCAATTTGCATCATTGGACAAGCAGAGCCTTGCTTTTATCCTTTGCAGCTTGACACCTTGTACCCTAAGAGGAAACATTCCACCCCGCATGCGCTTCCTTGCATTGAGCATAGGTATGTTCCATTGTTTGGAGCTAGTTTCTTACTCGCGACACTTGTTTCCTCTCTTGTATCATAGCATTCATTTGCCTATGAAAAAACAAAAAAAGACAAGCAAGAAAAGAATATTATCTCATATTGGCAGCAGTCTTGTCACCTTGCAACAGAGCATGAGCTTTTGAGTCCATTGTCATCCAAAGTTTGGGTTTAGTATGACCTTAGGAAGTTGATCTTGTTACTTAGAGTTTCCTCCTCCGACTATTTATTCCTCCATTCTTTATGGAGAGTTCATTGATGCCTTCTGCATCATGAAGTTTCATGATCAAGTCTCTATTGCCTGAGTTATCCATATGTCTCATGCTCTTGTTCAAAGGATGTTTATAAGCCTGTGTCAGCCATTTCTCAGAACTCTTAACTTTGCATGTCGGCCATACCCTCAGTGTTTCTCAGAATCACATGAAGTTGTAGTCCTACCATGAACACTGATCCTACTTTCATTGTGGGTAGGCAACCTTGAACCCAGCAGGCGACATCTCCTCATTGGTCATTGACTGGGGGTTTCCCTTGTGTTCGACGACAAGAAATATATTCACACATTGGGATTCATGCAGTGTCTTAGATGCCATTAGCCTTATTGGTGGTTTCCTCTTCTTTCCAAGCAGTCTTCCTTATTGGTTGCTATTCGGAGGGTCTCTTTTGTGCACTACTTGCATCTAGTGCATGCGAGAGACGCACAGAGTCGTTCGTTCGTGAACATCCTCTTCATATGAGTTCCTTGAAATCATCAACTTATTGCTTTGTACCTCATGTTGACTGATGAGAGATGCCTTAATGCTCTCCTTTCAACGGATCTCCTTGCATCGAATTCAACTCATTTATTCTGGAAACAATCCCTAGAGTCCCATGAGTACCTAGAGGCTTGCAGTCATTAGTGGCAGTTTCTCCCACCATCGACAGTTCGGAATACACCAATGTCTCATGATTGATGGATTCTTCAAGTGTTCGACTTCAACACCTTTATTCACACTTGTAAGAATGTACTTGGTTCCTTGATACCTACTTTCATTATCGGTAGGTTGTCTCGCGTTTTTTAATGATATACATTAATGATCGATAATCAAACTAAGTCTCATTGTGTTCGACTTCAACTCCTCTGTTCACATGATGTAGAATTGCACCTTTGGCGGATCATGTAGAAGACATTCAATTTACAGTAGCAACTTTCCTAATTTGTTGTTTTCTTTCATTGGACCAGTACCTATATGACTTCAGTGATTATGGGAGATTAGATTGTACTCCATTATATACACATATCTTCAGATTTATTTTGAGACTGGTTTCCACTAGGTCGTGTTCATAACTATGACATCCTCTGGCTTATGTCTACTTCGTATTCCCTATTCATGGCCATGAACAACTTTTTGGTATATTTCCACATGGATCTACAGTGTAATTCAAATTGGTAACCATGTGTACAAAGTCATTATGAATTGTAATGTTCTCATGAGCAACTAACACTTCCAGCTGATTCTCCATCCCAATTACTCCACTTCTGTGAATTATAATGTATTTTAGCCATCGCAGATACTCCTCTGACCTCACACATTAGGGGTTATCTGTTACAGAAAGTTTTGCCTCAGCCCATGCAACTTGCTTAGAGGGATTTGCCATTTCCCTATGCAGACTTGAAGTCCTTTGTTGTACCTTCTAGAGCCAAAAAATCATATTTTTCCACATATACGCACCCTACCAGTTAGACATCATGTGTATATATAGGTTGCACCACTACAGCCCACGTACATCGAGTTTGGTGCTCAAAATTAAAAATTGTGTTGGGTTTCCATGTCATGTCACAAGATCCATGATCCTTGACCTTCCATATACTAAAAACATTCTGAATCAACCCTTCAGTTCCACTTGAAGTCTCTAAATTCGGCCATATCCAAACCGTGGAAGAGGAGAGAATTCAACTTTTGAGAGCAAACATACTATGGAGAAATTTCACTTCACATTGAGTCTGCATCCCTTTATCCTTGAAAGTTTGAATGCATTGTTCAGCCCCCAAGATCTTCCTTATTTAATGGAGAACCTCATTGTCTCCCTTATATGAGCTTTCCTTTGGTGGAGAATTGAAGTGGTGGAAGCCCAACTCGAGGGACCTAGTTTCTCGGTTTTGATGGGTGTCGGCACAGAAGTTTGTCACTTATACACTTATGTTGATCATTTTAAATAGAAATACTTTTTTCTCATCCAATTGATATCTTGCAAATATTTGAATTATTATTCCATGGGCGTACTTGTCATGAATGTTAATTGATTATGTTATTTTATATGCTAACATTATATATTATCACCATATGCTTACGTATCTTGGTTGTTGAGGACAACTTGTAGTTATAAAGCTTTGGGTTGTGTGCTCAACGATGGTCTTCATCGAACGTATGGACGAGGTAGGCTCTTGATATTGTCCTATTAGCATTTGTTTTATACAATGTACTTGGGATTAGAGTTGATTTATGCATGTCATTTCGTCTGTTGTGGTTTACCCCGTGCCATAGAGTGATTTTCCTCATAACACCAAGGCTGCATAAATCGTTGGCATGCTTCTACCTATGTCTTTCACTGTTTAAGCCTCTTGAATGTTGTGGACAATCCTCATTTTTTCTCCTTTGTGAGGGAAATCCCTATATAGATGATTTCCCTCACATCCCCAACATTGCACCGATTGCTGCCTTGGTTGTTTTCCAAATGAATCTGCAGTCATGTGTTCATTTTGGGTGACTTGATCTTGTTGATTTGCTTGGGAATTATTCCTGAAAAGGGGTGGCTTAAAACCCTTCTTCCTTTGATCTTTTTTACCCTTCATCTTGTAATTCCAAGCTTTTTGGAAAATTGGTCTTCCTTTGCTCTGCTCATACAGATGCCTTGCTCTCCTTATGGTTTCCTCCAAGGTTTTGGGGTTATCATATTGAATCTTATCACTGTAGAAAGAGGGTAACCCACTCAGAAACCTTTGGATTTTGAACTTCTCATACTTGATGAAGTCAACATACTTTCACAATTGAAAGAACAACTTCTCATATTCCCCCATTGTCATGGTTCCCAACTTGAGTTCAAAGAAATCTTTCATCTTTCTTTCATAGTAATGCTTGGACAAATATTTCTCTTGGAAATACCCCTTTACCTGCCTCCATGAGATTCTTTTCTCATCAAGGTTCTTGGCTTGATTAAGTTGATCCCACCACATGGTTGCCTTCCCTTGCAAGTGGTGGGTGGCAATTGTAGCTTCTACCCGGGATGGGTAATCATGTAGCTAGAAATATTTCTTCATTTCTAATAGCCAGGCCTCAACATATTCTCCTTTCTTATGCTCACCATTGAAAGTTGGTGGCTTAATCTTCCTAAGTTCACCCTGCAAGATGTCTTCCTCGGGTATTCCTTTGTCTCTGAATAGGAGACACACTTGGGCTGCTCCCTGGACCTAAACTTGCATGATTTCTTCTGGTGGAATGCCTTGTCGAATGATTGTGTCTACTCATGATTCTTGACTGCCTATCATTCCCATGATCATCTCTTTTGTTATGGGATATTGATGTTAATACTTGTCTAGCACTGGCTACTTGATTGGTGCCAAATTCCTTGTTAACTTGCTTCTGTAGCATATTTAGGGATCGAAGTATCGCTTCTTGAGCCTTCATGATCCTCTCATTATCGACCCTATAGCTCTACACTTCTTTTTGCGAGCTTCTCATAGTTACAAGCTCTTGCATGTCTCTTCTCCCATTAGACTCAGTCTCAACATTACCCATGCTAGTATGAAGACCTCCAATTTCTTCTTCATGGTTGTAAAACCATTGAGCATCCTCCAGGTCTCTAGTTCTCATGTAGGAACTAAAGTTTGCTTTTTTGTATCTCTAATTCTGCAAGAATGTGCATGCAATAATTTATTGTTAGAATTAAGCCTATTGCAAAATATTTATCAATTAGATTGCAATTCATTCTTTGTTTTAAATTATGAAGAATATTAATGCACTACTCCCAAGTAGGATTTCCTTAAATGCATTCATTTTCGAAACAACTTTCCAACAACTGTCCTCATGCCTCAATTTGAGTTTTGAGCAAAAAGTACAATAATTACAAGTTGTAATTTCCACTCTTTTGCTACTACATAATTCACTTTTATCACTTTTGAAGAAAAATATAAGGCCCAAATCAAAATTATGGATTGACAGATCTCTTCTAATCCTCAAGACCTTTCCAACGACTCTTCTTTGCTCCAATCCGAGCTCTGAGCTAAAATTTATGGTGGCAAAACAGTGAAGGAATATTCATTAGCACGTGCAACATAGTAGCAACGCTCAACAACCGTCCGATCATTTATTGATTAGATCTCCACCATTGATCTGTCTTGATGGATTCACCGTCGACCTAAGTCACGTCCCTTCTTCATTTTGGGCTTTCACGATCTCCAATTTGTACCCTCTAGTTCCTCCGCACTCACTTTGCACTTATACTTAAATTCTTTTCCATTATTTTCTTTGCATGTCTATGATACATCATGGGTCGTTGGATCCCTCACTTTTTGGCCATCTGATATATGACACATGGTGGCCTCCTAGACACTTGACCGATTCTCCATACTTAGTCATTTTCTCAGCTCTCACCGCGGGCGGTGGGTCTACAACACTTTCTCGGCTCTTATATCTATGACCTCGTCCAACCGATCGATTCTTGTTACTTAGTTGATTTTTGAGATCTCAACACAGGTCCGCAAAACATCTCCACTCTATCGATTCCTTCTCAATACTTATTCATTTCTTTGAGATATCTCCATTCAAGATATTCTTCATTAATAACCATTTTTTGACATTTCACTGCGGGTTCGTGGGTCCACAACATTTCTTCACATACCCCCGACTCTTTGTCGTGTTCACCACCTCCACGACATCTTGGGACTTAGTTGATTTCCCACTTCTTACCGCGGGTTCATGTGTCTATTGTTATACCATACCTCTTTCCATACCCTCAATTCTCTTTGTGCTCCGTGATATCTTAACACTTAGACAAATTCCAAGATCTTACCGCGATTTTGTGGGACTGATAGTTGGCATGTCATATGGCTCCAAATTACCTGCCAATTGTCATCCCATACAACATATACCTACCACCATGGCAGTACATATCTTTCTTCTCCCACATCAGTTGACACATGGCCTCCACGTCATGATGACGTCATCGCATGGAAAAAATACCCAAATTTTTCCGATTTTTCTTATTTTCAAAATTTTTCAAAGAGGCTCAATTCTTCCAAACTATTTGAAAAATTCCTTAAATTTCACTTCAATAGTTTTGTCAAATGAATTGCAGGCATCCTCATTCAGACATTCTGTCAAATAATTTGCAGGTTTACTCTACAATTTTCATTTTTGTGCTCTGTTAATTTTCCCATACAGTCTCAGTGTTGAAAACTGGGCTCTGATGCCACTTTGTAACGTTCCCCCGACCCAACCATGGGACATTGCAGTGTGGTATACACATAAAAACGAAATTTATGTTAACTAAAGTAATTATTTTATTGTTAGTTGATTTCCTATAGCTTACAGCTACGAATTAAAACAGGTTTAGCTATTGTCTATAACCATAAAATAGATACATCTAAAGCACACCAAATTAACATGAATGCAACTTAATCATTCACATAGTAGCATATAAATCGTTCTCAAACACACAGAGTTCATGCACATCAATAACACATGTAAATAACACGACAACAAGATATAACACTTATTTTTTGAATCTGTCATGCAACTAGCTGCTTGGGACGTACGTTCCACCCAACCATAGACTAATTGTTCCAATTCTCAACATCTAGTCACCCTCAAGCTGAGGCTAGTAATCCTTAAAAGAGGGTGGTCTCTCACAACCCACTTGCAGCTCATAAAACTCATAACCCAACTGATATTTTCCTACAACTATCCCGAATTCTCTACCATCTCTCTTCCTCCTAACATGGCCAACCCTAGAAATGCACCATTCGTTTATCAGGGGTAACCCAAGGGATGTGCCATCCGTTCATTAGGATTAACCCAAGGAATTTTCCATTTGTTTATCATGGTCTCTCTGGCACATGTAGTTAGGAATATCTCAGTTGGGAACTCAAGGGAACTTGCTGCTAGGAAAACTACCAGCAAACCAATGACAACCACTTGTTGTTACAATGCAACTCACTCCGAAGTTCACTCTTCAGGCTCGACAACTTGGTTCTTCAATCTTTAGCTCCAAAATGCTCCAAATATGTTCCATCTTGCTCTACAATTCACCCTCCATGGCCGCACCAGCCTTAAGCTCTCTTTCTTGGTCTCCACTTTTTTGTTCATGCACCAAAAACTTCACTGTCTAAGAACTGTTGTCCCAACCCATACAAATTTCCTCCCTTTGGCTTGCCTTTCTTGACTCACACTCTTCCCAAAGTTGGTTGTACTCAACCCCCATGTGCCCAATAACTCTGGGATGTGACCACTCACACCCACCGTCTTACATGTATTTAATGATTGTCTTTGGGAACACTCAATCAGAAATTGAACGGTTCATATACAAATGACAATTTTAGGAAAATGGGTTGAACTAATATACATAGGTATCTCCCCCTTGGACCTCTCTTGTCCATAATCCTAGGCATTTCCCACTCTTGTGGATTAATTAAGCCCCCATCTCTTGTCCATGTCCCCTTAGCAGCTGGCATCACATTTTATTATTAAAACATAGAGATACAATTCGCATATTACATCGCTTGGTCACAGCCACATATTATATCCACATAATCATTTATTAAAATCGGGATTATAGTGGGGATTTTACATATTGTACTTGAGACTTACCTTGATCCATATTGGCTTTTGAGTGCAAATGGTAAATTGGATTATGAGGTGCTTGTCCTTGGTCTCTTATACAATTCTTATTAATGGCTCAAGATTGAGGTTCTTTAGGTCATCTAGAGGATCAAGGAAAGATTGTCCTTTGTCACCATTACGTTTTCTAATTATAGCTAAAGGATTAAGTAGATCGATTCTAGAGGCTGAAATAATAGGAACTCCAATGTTTAAAATTAGGAAGTACATTTTTACTTGACTCACCTAGTATTTGTTGATGAGGTGTTGTTATTTTGTGATAGCTCCAAAAGAGATGTCAATAAGTTGAAGGAAATATTGGATCTATGCAATTTTTCTTTTGGCATGAAAATTAATATGCAAAAATCTGCCATTGCCTTGAATGGGGTTGCAGATGATCAAGTAAGGACTTTATATGATTTTCCAATTCAAGAAGTGGATTTTAAAGGAGGGCTTAAGTATTTGGGTTTCTTTATAAAACCAAATGACAATAGGAAGAATAATTGGAAATGGATGATAGAGATGATTGAAAAATGAACCAAGGTGTGGTGAAATAGATCACTATATTTGGGAGGTACATTGACATTTGGTTAAGTTGGTGTTGGTGGAAATCCGTGTGTATTGACATTTTGTGTCTTTCATTACAAAAGGGGTGCTAGAAATGACAATGAAAAAATGTTTTAAGTTTCTATGGACAAGGAAAAGAGAAAAAGATGGTATTATTATGGTAAAAACACAATGATTGGCTAAATCTAAGGAAGTAGGTGGTCAGGGATTAAAAAATATACACTATTTTGAGTAGGCTTTCGCTACGAAAAGTATGTGGAGAATAATGTCCTAGGAAGGATTATGGAGGCAGGTAATTCTTCGTAATATATTGAACCCCTTACAATTGAGCAATGGATACAGATGAAGAACAAATCCATATACAATGCATCAATCCTCTGGAAGGGTCCTATTGTGTCGTTCCCTTTGGTGAGGAAATGGCTTCTTTGGAAAGTTGGAAATTGGAGGAAATTTAGGATTGGAGAAGACACATGGTTGTGTTGTGGAGAAGTCTACAGTTTATCTCGAGGTCCGATCTCTAAGTTGCAAAGTTGAGGAATTTTTCATCTTGGTTGGGGTGTGGATGTTGTGAATGCCTCAATATGGAAACAAGAAGGGATGGATAGTGAGATGATAGGGTTCATAGAGGAGGCTAATTAGGGGAAAGTTTATGTTGACCAACTAAAAAATAGATATATTTGTATTGGTGCTAAAAAGGATGCTCTGGTTTGGTCCAAGAATATTTTACAAGGTGAATACATTCGGAAGTTGGAGTATAAAGTTATGTTTGTGGAGGTCTATCAAGAAGATGAAGATTGGTGGTGGAAGGATTTATGGAAGTTGTTAGCTCCCTTTAAGGCTAAGGTATATATGTGGCTTGTGATGAGAAATAAATCTTTAAATTGGGTGTTTTTTCAAAGAAGAAGCAAATAGGGTATGTGGCATTATACTTTGCGCACTCGGGCATTGGAAACAATAGACCACGTGTTAGTTAGTTGTCCTTATGATAGAATGGCATGGAAATAAATGGATTTGATGATTGGTTGTAGGAGAGGATGGTAGGGGTCCATTGTAAAAGAATGTATGCAAAATTGGTTGTAGAAAAAAGACATAAAACCATATTGTGCTCTTTCTTAACTGGTCTCATCGGGTATTTGGTTAGCTCAGGATGTGCATATTTTTTTTATTTTTATTTTTCGTTTGCTATCGTGTTCGTGACCTATGAGACTAGCTAGTGGTCTAAAAAATCGTGACCTAGGGGCATCTAATCTGTCAAAATCACTCGGAGATCGCACCCATCCTAGGCCACACCAACGCTTAACATCGCTGTATTTTTTTTAGTGTCTCCTCCTAACTACCGTGAGTTTCGAACCTTAGCTACCTTACAGAACGAAACCCTCGAAAACCAATCACGCTAATGAGATTTTACATGATGTAGATATTTTTCAAGAGAGATTTATGCCACCATTTCAATGTGCCTCATAGATCATATATGTATTTTCAAGGATAAAATATCACCAAAAATTCAAAAGTGCAGGCTTCTAATTCATGATAAACACAACAATGTCATCCATACAATGACGTATATCTTTTTTCTGGAATGGTAATTGTAGGATTTGCAAACTTTGCTCTCCCCTACACACCGATTTCTTTTCTTTGCAATGTCTTACCCTTTTTTGGAAAAAATGATCTTTAATTGTTTTATGTCATGCACTTCCTCTCTAACTAGGGAAGAATTCATTTATGGAAGCTTTCATTCTTTTGACATACAACTCGATCTAGATTAATTGCGTGGTTCATCAGACCACTTCCTTCTTATATTGTGGCCCCTTTATACATCGGCTCTATTTTATTTTTTAAATAATAAAACCTTTCAACACAATGATCAAATGATGTAACAACTCTAAAATGCAGCTTGACTCCTTTCTTAATACTCTCTTTCATTTATGTACAATTCTCAATATTCCCTCTCTGATACCATGTTATTTTTCTAAATACACAAAAAAACTTGCACCCGTGATTAGAATTAGACTCAACGGACTCATGTAAAAGATATGCTTTTATTGCAAAGAAGTCGTTTGCAATGGGGATGATCTCCTTTTATATCATTGGAAAGGTAGTTATGCTACCATTACAACATAACTACTTTATTATGTAAATATCATTTTAATAGTCACTTATAAACCATGATTTTATTACCTCTAATAAGAATTATACTCTAACAATTGAGTGTATGATTTGAGAAATGCTAGAGGTTTGCATCATTCGAACTAGCCAAAGCTATTTCTCTTCACTAGTGGTGGTGTTTTGCAAAAAAGATTGTTCATGGTGTATGGGTCTCGATTATAGAGATATTAATAAAATCACCATGAAATATATGTTTCTTATTCTTGTCGTTGATGATTATTAGATGAATTGCAGGGATCATTTAGAAAAAATGAAGGTTGTTATGAGTTTCTAGTGGTTCCTTTTGGCCTTACTAAGTCACCTTCGACATTTCAAAGCTTGATGAATTATATTTTCAAGTCCTTCCTTAGAAATCCATGTTGGTATTTTTTGATGATATACTAATTTAAAACAAACATTGGGAATAACATGCACAACAAGTTGACATGGTCTTAGAACTACTTGAGGACAAACAACTATATACAAAGCCTTCCAAGTGTGCTTTTGTGGTTCATGAAGTGGAATATATGGGTCATGTTTTATCTCACGAGGGTGTCAAGGTGGACCCTAACAAAATTAAAGCTATGATAGAATGGCCAATTCTCTAAACCTCAAAGAATCTTAGCGGATTCTTGGGACTAATGGGATATTATCGTGAGTTTGTTAAGAACTATGGTCAAACAATAAAACCAAGTCTATCATCATTATTAAAAAGGTATGTCTTTTCTTGGAGTTAAGAAGCAACCTAAGCTTTTGAAAAGCTCGAGGCCATGTGTAGAAATCTTGTCTTAACCACACTTGACTTCACAAAAAAAAATATTATGGAGTGTGGTGCCTTGGGGCATGGCATTGGTGTAGTTTTAATGCAAGAAGGAAGGCTCCTTACCTTTGAAAGTTGCCAACTTAAAGTAAAGAAATTACTCAAACCCATTAATGAAAACGAATGTTGACCATACTGCATGT
>SNQJ01S0148109.1:18289-32332 GCA_010110895.2 Picea sitchensis
CCTCTGGCGGGCCCCTCTCTATATGTGGCATCAATCTAATGGTCCCGAGTCCGACCGCCTCCTACTGTCTGACATACCTTCTTCACCTTTTGACGTCACCATCCACCTTTCTAAAAGAGTCACATCCCTTATTTTTTGTCAGTCCTTCCCCACATTCACTCGTGGCAAGCCCCCTCACCATGATTTTTACCCCAATCGGTAGCCGCCACTTCACCCATCCATATTCCTCAGTCATGGTCACCTGCCATATCACACTCTAAGTGATCTGTTGGCCATTTATTACTGGATAACCTATATGTTAACCATCTAACCTGTCCCCCGCGCCCAACGGACACCCGTTTACTCAAAACTACCCTCACTCTGCTTTCTTTCACCATTTACCCGCTCATCGCACTAGAGAATTTTTACCCCATTTTTTTCCATTTTGTCAGTCACCCCCACCTACAGTCGTCCCTTCTAACATTGTTTTTGCCAGGTACTATTGCAGTAATGGCGCCAAAGTCAAAACAAACAGAAGGAGAGGAGAATCCTTTTCTCCCGCCTCCTATCAACCTTGATAAGATTCCACTGGCTGACAAAGATCACTTAATCGCAGATACAAAGTGCGATTTCGATTTCACAGACCTTCAGGCATGGCTTAAGAAAGTTTTCCTGGACCAGAGTGACGAAATTGGAGTCTGGGAGTCCAACCTACCCCTATATCTTTTTCCTCGGATTCACCCTTTTCCAGAATTTTCCCTCAAGTGCCAAGCCCACTACATTTCCAAGCAAAGAGCCATTGTTTCCTCATCTGGAGAAATTATTTTCCTCATCACGCCTGAAACCATCGACCAAATGATGCAAATCCCCCGAGCTAACTCTACATCACCTTTTAACCTTGAAATTCTCATAGAATTATACCAGAATATGACTTTCCCCCAAAGAGCTCAAATATTTCAGCTTTTCCTCCCACCATCCACTCAATTTCCCTCTACAAATACCCCTTATCCTTCTTCCATGTTTTCGACCAAAGGAAACCAAATCATCTCGTCCCTATGTGCCTTGTTGGGATACTATTCAGATTAGTGGGTAGACAAACCCATTCTGGGATTTTTATCCATTTTCTCCACCGATGAGAAGTCCACTACCCAGTTCAACTTCAGCATGTTCCTGGCGAAAAATATTCATGAACAGTTTGTCAATTTCGCCACGGAAGGCATGTTTCAGTATTCTTCCATACTGGCGTACTTGTTCATTTTCTTCCAAGCGGAATTTTTTTTTTTTTCCATGCAGAAGATGGATGGAGATGGCAGACCCCAGGCAGTGACCGCATGGACCTCCTTGCTCAAGAACAACTCCACAGAGTTCAGTTTCAAGCAGTTCATCGAGCAATTCTATCACCCAGTGGTAAGTATGCTTAGCAACAGGCCTGAGCCTAGGATTAATGATGAAGTTCAGAGGATCCTGCATCTTTTGGATCACAACAAGACAGATGATTGGTATTTATACCAAGATCACACTGAGATCAGAGTATATGGGTGCGATTTGGCCTCGTATAAGCTTCCTAAATACCTGCATGTAAGAATTTTTGCTCTGGAGTACATAAGGCAGATGATAAACTCTGATGATATTCATTTTGTGTCTCTAAAGAAAAAACAACAGCTCAGAATCAAAGGGCAGATTGTCTCTTTCATCTGCAACAATCATGGCACTGGAGAGGAAGCAGACAAGCTGCTGAAGGAAATGAAGTTCATCACTAGTTTCCCATGGCATTACGATCCGTGTGGGATTATCTCTGAGATGAGGGTGAAAAACAAGAACATCCCATATGTCCATGAATCTAGGCCTGAAGTCGATAAATTTTCAAACCAAACAGTATGGGAACCTAACACTTTGGTCGAAGTGGAACAATAGGATCCCCCATCCACTGTATCACAAACAACCACACCACAGGTTCTGAAAGAGAAAAGGCCTAGGAAAGATTTATCTCCGCCTGTCACTGAAGTGTTGTCAGAAGAATTCCAATTGCATAACAATAGGTCTAAAACCATTTCAGCTCCTGACCCGACTAGGGAAAAGGAAGTCTCGTCTACTACAGTGACCAAGGTTGATAGGCCACCCCTTAGTGCAAGCCTCCAGCATATCATAACCTCAGCGTTGCCGAATAAATATACAGATACTCCATCAACCACCCAGCTAGGCAAGGTAGGACCGAAGCTGAGCATCTTTGAAAAATATGATCTGATCAAGAAAAGGAATCAGACCATGACCAGCAACACTTGCGCGCATTTCTGGAAGAAGACGTCGACTGCACAACATAGGTTGCTATTGGCATTTGACACTGAGAAGGTCAGAATGCATATGGCATTCCTCCAAGCACATGTGCCAGATCCAAAGGTAGTCATTAATTACAAAAGGGTCACCTTTGAATTCCATACTAAGGATGTGCATACGGCCGATCAGATGGATCTACACAAGAAAACAGGAGAAATGGTTTTCTATATGCCGGCACATGCTTCCACCACTGCGTCCAAATTGCAAGTGTCCCTGAACAACGTCCAAACACAGTTGAAGTTGAAAAATATATTGTCCTTTGCCAAGGACAACAGGATCAAGACTTTGGAGGAATTGGTCCTTAAGATCGGGTACGATCCCTCGAACGTGAAAGCAGCCGAGGAAATGATTAAAAAGAAAAATGTCGACATAGCCTTCTTAAGAAAACAATTGAAACTCCCACCAACAGAGGATTCACAGGCGAAGGAAATAGTAGAGACGGAAGGAGAAAAAGATGAGATGCTCAAACTAATCATGGAGCAGAATGCACAACTAAAGGAAATGGAAGCTGAGATGGAGAAGCTGGTAAAAGAGAAAGAGCAGTTGAATCCAATGGAAGTCATTCCATTGAGTGTAGTTCCACTTTCAGGAGTGAGCATAGCATCAGTAGCAGAAGTCCCATCGACAAATCCACTGACATCTCTGGAAAAGACAGCCGAATTGGCTAAATCTATGGAAAAGATGAACCTGCAGGAAACAGAGATTAGATGGCTCAAAAAGGAGATTTAGAACCTTCAGAAACTCAAATCTTCCTATCATATCAGCCTCTCCAAGGAAAATCAAGTGTCAGACCAGCTCAAACAAGAGTTACAACAGCTCCGGAAGCAAACAGTGGCAGGTAAAACTCTGGTCGAAGTTAAAGAAAGTGTTTGGACAGACATCACCAAATCCATGAACAAGATATGGCCAATGATACAGATCATGTTTGAGAAAAGTGAGTTGGTGTAGAGAAGCAAACAGGCCATTGAGAAAATCAGATCGAAATTGGGAGAGATGCCCACACAGGCTAATGAAATCATCAAGTTCTTAAATTTTAAGACCAGGGAGGAGCTGGAAGAGCTGAAAATTGAAGATAGAACAGAGACCATCCTTGAGGTCAAGAGAGTTTTGACCAAGAGAGGATTAATGCTTTAGTTGGAAGAAAAGGTTCAGGCCATGGACCTAGGGGTACAAAGGTTTTTTAGTAAGATTGAGGCTCTACAGAAGAAAGGTATTCCTGGTCTGAAGGTAATCAATGACAAATTGATGACACTCCTAGACTACAAAAAGAGACTGGCCGATGTGGCTAAGGATAGTTCAAATTTTTCAGGAATTCAAGGAAGCATCACTGGCAAGGCATTTCTAGATGTGTTTAGTGGGACATCATCATTCAGCATGAGATTCGATACATCTTCGTCACCAAACCTACCTTCGCCAAATACACAGAAATGGATGAAGTTTATCGAAGGCTACTCAAAGTCAACGTGCCCAGTCATCTTCGATGGGAAGAACTCTGTGATATGATCGAGTAGCAGATGACTATCCCAGCCCATTCATTTTTCTAGTCAGATGAGGTCGTGCAAAGGCCTCACCAACGGTTCACCCAGAAAATAGCATGCAGTTGTGACACATCATCAAGGAGTTCCTAGATTTCTGAAATTTGTTAAGTTAGTTAGGCTAAAAATAGATTTAGCACGTCCTGGTCTTTGATGACCGGATTGTTTTGTAATTTTGAGTTATAAATACTTCATCTTTCGAAGTATTGAGGGTTGTTGATCTTCACACCCTGCAAGCTATTAGACTGTAATATTTTTTAAGAGATCTCCCGTTAATACAAAGAGGCATTTTATAGGATTCTTGCGTGTATTCACTGGTGATGTTTTTCTCTCTAAGTTAAATGTTATTCTCGCTTTGTTATCACATTGTTTTCTAAATCTAATATTTGGAAGTAACGAACGTTGCAGGATTTATCTCGTATACCTTGTTTCTGACTTAAAAGATTTTAGTGTTTTATCTTCTCATTTTACAATAAAGAAATTCTTAATTGCTTCTTTGTTGTAATTGTCTTTCTCATCTTTTTTGCTATTCCTCATTTATGCTACTAAAGAATCCAGTGATTATATTATCTCGCCCTGTGAAAGGTTCCTTTGTTTTTCTAGTTCGGATTTCATCTTTACAACATGGACCCCATAGCCCAATGGATGCGTAAACTATCTCAACCAACTCGACAAACACTATGACAACAAAATCTTCTTATTTATTTATCTAGCCTAATATTTAAAATTTTGAAACATATCTAAAACATATAGAGCGATCCCTCTCCGAAGTTGGAAGGGCTAGATCCCAGCTTCAAAAGCAGTTGGATAAATTTACCTCTCGTATATTTCTTCTTCCGAACAACCTCTAGGAAATTTACAGAGCGCTAACATAGTGGCGACCATACTGGGGAAAGAACAGAACTAAAAATTTATAGCTTCACGTTTTCTTTTCCCTAGAAGAAAAGCTTGTTCCTGAAATATCGCAAATTTGAGAAGAAAGTAATGTTTAGAGGTTGATTAAAATTTGTACATATTATTTTCAGACTCGTAAAACTAAAAAGTATATATATATAAATAAAAAATAAATCTGGCTCCCAAGAAAGTTTATACTCGACCTCATCCAGACCCAGAACCTATGATAGTAACAGATAACCCAGAACAGTTGCTCAAGAAAAAGACCGTTGCTGAAGGTTCAGTAAGTCATACTCCCTTTCATAAGTCCCTTTCCTTTTCAGGGAAGCTCGTTGCCTTTCAAAACCCTGACTTTGACACCCTCTTCGAACAAAGCCTGGTTAGAAAAAGATCTGATAGTTTTGTGACTGAAATCATTTTGGACCCAACCATTTTGCAACCCCGGACTCCTGAAGTTCTATCTCCCACTGCTAAACTGCGAACCACTCCCTCAGTGCTAGCCAGTCCCTCCTCATCTTCGGTCGTTACCTCGCCTATCATCCAGTTTGTTATCCCACCTCCTCCACCCATCATGGTAGCCAGATACGCTCCCTTGGTGTTGGTCGTGCCTCTTCATGCCATGCCCCAAGACTATTAAATGAGACTCCCACAGTTTGATGGAACAGGACCTTTGAACGCCCGACAACACATTGATAAAATGAATGATTATTTTGACCTGTACGAAGTAGATGAGGCTGATGTTCAAATGAGATTGTTTGCCCAAAGTTTGATAGGTGACATTAAGAAATGGTATAAAGGTTTATGTGTCGCCTCAGTCCTTGAACTTACCGCATTCCAAAGGAGTTTTCTAGACAGATGGGAGGTAAAGAAAAACCCTCTCCAAATATTGTCAGAATACGAAAATATCATAAGAAATCAAGGTGAGACAGTACAAGATTACTGCACTCATTTCAATAACCTGTACAACGCAATCCCAATCGAAATCAAACCTCCACAGGGTTTGGCATTGATAAAATTCCCTGATGGTTTTGACGCCGATATGTCGTACCAATTGAGGGAAAGAAATTCTACCACCCTGGAAGACATGCAGAAAAGTGCAATAAGTGTGGAGGCCAATTTGTTGGCAAAAAGGGCACGACAGAGGTCAGAGAGGAGAGTCACAATTAAAGAGGAACCTTCCACATCAACCTCTGATTCCAAATTGGATTCCANACAATTAAAGAGGAACCTTCCACATCAACCTCTGATTCCAAATTGGATTCCTTGTCCAGAGAAATGGAAAGAATGATCGAAAGACTTACGGTATCAGAAAGAAATCCTCCAAGAGAAAACCCACCAGATCCTCAAGTTCGGAATCCTAACTTCAGGAGAAACCCTCCTCAAATTAGACAGAGAGATCATAGGGATCAAAGAGAGCAGAGAGGTCCAGATCAACAGATTAGACCCCACCTACAAGAGAATTATGCTGATGAAGGAGAGGAAGTGATTGAGGAACTAGAGGGTACTCACATAAATCTCATGGGCATTCACGATAACGAAGTTATTTTCCTTACCCAAGAAGAGCAAGAACTTTTTCTTCTCAATCAAACAAAAGTAAGTGAAGAAGTTGAAGATGCCAAAAAACAGGCATTCAAAAATACCATTTTGGAGGTACACCAGCAGTACAATCTGCGAAGTAAAAAGACTGAAGGAAGTTCCCCAAAAAAGATGATCGAAACGAAGAAGGTAGTCGAAACCAAAAAAGCCTCTGAGCCATCTACTGAGAAGATTCATGAGAAGATTAATGTCGAAGTTCCAGCAAAAAGAAACCTTGCTATTCTGAAAATATCGTCGCAGCCTGAAGATTCATCAATTAATCAACCAAGTACTTCTGGCCAGAAGAATGTGGTAGACAAACCAGAATTGATGAGCCAAGGCAGAGCCCCTACACCTTTCAGCCTCGAAGGGGAATTAGCCAAAGTAAAAATTCCCATTCCACTTTCCGAGTTGATGAACAAAGACGCTTATCGTTCACAAGTGATTAAAGCACTGACCATTGAACATGATGTAGGTACGAAAGCCTTAACCGTTGGATTAGCAAATCATTCAAACATTGTGAACCTTACAGATGATCAACCTGAACTTCTGTTTGGCCCTGAAGTAGATGGCCAAGCCGATAATGGTGTTGTCGCTCCTTTTTACATCAGTCTGAATATACATGACCTGATCTTGCATAATGCTATGCTAGATTCGGGTGCTTCCCATAATATGATGCCTAAAGCAGTGATGGAAAAATTGGGACTAGAGTTCACCAGACCTTACAAGGATTTACACTCATTTGACTCCAGTAAAGTTAGATGTATTGGTTTGATCAAGGACCTGTGTATCACCTTGGTTCAGATTACTGCAAAGAGCATGGTCATGGATGTAGTAGTTGCAGACATCCCCCTGAAGTATGGAATGTTGCTATCCCGGTCTTGGGGGGCTAAGTTGAGAGGTACCCTGCAGCTGGATATGTCGTATGCCACTGTCCCAGTCTTCAGGCAACAGAGAAGGCTATACAGAGAAACATTGATGAAATACATGGTCATTAGCCAAGAAAAACCGCACAACTATCCTCTTTACTCTGGGCATTCTGACTTGGATTCTTTTATCTTGTATAACGATGGTAACACGGAAGAGAAAAACACTCAGCTGGGAGAAGATATATCTGGTCCGGACGAAGGCCAAGAAATCATCGAGGTAGAAATAAAGAAAAACGTGATAACTGAAGAATTACCGGCAGATTTCTGGAGCATGGATTTTGATGGAGCAGTAAGAAAAGAAGGAGCCGGAGTGGGAGTTTGGTTGCACAATCATAGAACCAGGTATTCAGAAAACCATTCTTACAAATTAAATTTCCAATGCACTAACAATATCTCCGAGTACGAATCCTTGATGCTCGGTCTGAAACTTTTGAAAAGAGTTGGTGCCAAACAGATTATGGTAAGAGGTGATTCTGAGTTAATAATCAAGAAAATTAAAGCTGAGTATGTTGTGAAACATCCCCGTCTTAGAGATTATAGGAATGTTGTTCTTGATGCCCTTAGATGTTTCACTTAAGTTGATTTGCAGGTAATCCCTAGGGGACAAAACATTTTGGCAGGCGGATTGGCTACGTCAGCAGCCACATGTAAGATTCATTTTCGCTCGACTCGCCCATACACGGTAGAGGTGAAGTGCAGACCAACCATTCCCGACAATATCAGGTACTGGAAAGTGTTTGGTAATGATGATCAAATCGAAGACTTTTTGCAGTGTAAAAATGATTTTGAATGTACAAATATAGATTTAGAGAACGAAGATGAAAATGTAAAAAGATCTGATTTTGAAAATGATAGTGTAAATAGCGTAGATTCAGGAGAATTAGGCGATGATGAGATGGAGACCGATATTTTGCATTTGAAAAGTAATGTTTTACCTAGGGGTATAGTTCCTTTAGAGGACTTGTTTGATTTTAACGATGTAGCCAAAAAACTGAAAATTGAAGCCAGTGGACAAGAAGTAGAAGATTGTAATATAGGGACAAAAGAGAAACCCAGGATGGTCAAATTGTCCAAATAATTACCCCCTGAGCAAAAACTCAAATACATTGAGCTATTCAAGGAATATTCAGATGTGTTTTCCTAGGGCTATGAGGATTTGAAATCTTATGATACCAGCATCATACAACATAGGATTCCAATAAAAGAAGACCAAAAACCGTTCAGACATAAACTTAGGAGAATCAATCCCAAGTTACTCCCCCTGATACAAAAGGAAATCAAAAAAATGTACGATGCCAAAATCATAGTCCCATTGTGTTTTTCCAAATGGGTCTCAAATTTGGTCCCAACACGTAAGAAATCTGGGGAAATCAGTCTATGCATTGATTTCCGAAATATGAATAAGGTCTCCCTGAAAGACAATTACCCCTTGCCAAAAATGGACCACATACTACAAAGGGTAGTTGGATCCAGTCGAATCTCTTTGTTGGATGGGTTCTTGGGTTATAATAAGGTCCTCGTTCACCCAGATGACCAAGACAAAACCACTTTCACTACACCATGGGGCACTTTCATGTATGTGAAAATGCCTTTCAGTTTGATGAACGCTGGAGCAGACTGGTATTTAACATATCCCAATAGTCATATAGGGGTATGCTTTTGACTTTATCAACCCTCAATTATGATAAGGTTTTATACCTTCTAGAATGTTCTTAGAAAATACAATATGTGGCTAGCCCCACATGTTTAAGTGATCCAAGTGGATATTGGTGGCCACCCACCTATTCCAACTAGCTCCTCGTGTCTGTTTTTGTTTAGCACGTTCTTCTGTACTACTTTGTAATTATGGGTTTTACACTTCTGGGGCTGTCAAAATCCCCACACATCCTCTAGGTGGATATGGGTGGCCTCTTGCATAATCCAACTGGCTTATTTTGTATGTTTTCATGTTAGCACATCTTGATGTACTTCTGAGGCCGTTTTGGGGCCCTAAACATTGTTTTTTTGGCTCGCCACAGTCAAACTGTAAAAAGGGTCAGATTTTGACGATGAAATGTATATCTGTCTAAAAGGCCTTTCCAACAGGATATTGCACGCCTAAAATGGAGGTTGTATGCAAACGTTACGGCCTTGGGAAGTTGAGGTACCAAATTACACCAACTTACCTAAAGGGCCCCCAAGAATTTTGGCATTTCACCTTCTAGGCTTAGGTTTTTGGATGTCTAGGGTTTTGGCATTCATGAGCAATATCAAAAATGCCTATGGAGCTTCATTGTAATCCATTCTTCTCAGACGGATGTGTGTAGCAACAAAATCTTTTCTCAAAGATAGCTACCACCATTTGAGCAAGTTTCAAAAATAACAGTTTTACAGTTTCATCCTATTTCATTATTTAATAGAAGATATTGTTCATTGGATATTTGTGTTATTCTCCATATCTCTATGTTTATTGTATTCAGTCTCTTAATCAATTCATTCCCCTCCTAAATCTGGATCAATGGTATCAAATCGATCTGCTCTTCATTTGTTTTTCTTTTTGCATGTCCTAGACAAGATATGGGTACAAGAAGTTGGGACTCGAACCAATCAAGCCATTACCAGATCAGTCATGCTGAGCCCGACAAAAACCCATGGGAGAGGAAAAGAAATATGATGGAGTAGTATATCCCATTAAAATATTTCTCAAGGAATCCCTCGCGCGACAAAGGAACGAAATGATGGACAACTTCACATAGATCCTTTGATAGTTTCCCATAGGAGAAGCATCTTCATCAAGCGGCCATGCAACCCCCTTCAAGGTACAAGTAAATTTTGATATTCCATTATTTGAAAGACTGATAGACACATATGTTGTAGATAAATGGTTGAATCTTCTCGAAGGATATTTTTTGGTCCACAATTTTTCCAATAGGGAAAAGATCACTTTTGCAGTCCTCAAGGTTGTTCCCCATGTTAAAGACTAGTGGCATACTTACTCTGAGCAAAGGGCTGTGGAGGAATGTACAATATTTGTGGTGGACCCTACATGGGATTCCTTCCAAGATTCCATTAAAGAAGAGAACTACCATGTTGGAAGCTACGATGACCAGTACACCAAATGGACCACCCTATGTCAAGAAAGGGATTAGACATTACCATATTTCACCAATATTTTCCATACCCTTCACACCAAATTGGGTATCAAAGACTCTGAGCGTCATCCGGTGCTAAAATACCATGGTTGTTTGCATAGATACATTTAGACGTAAATGGAGTTCATGGACATCGCCTCTTTGGGAATGGCTTATAGATACATTGTCAGGATCGAGTAGAAATGACAAGAGTTTGGATATGCAAACCCCTCACAACCAAAGAAGGGAAACGGCAGCCCCAACCCACACATCAAGGGACCAAGTTGAGATGGCCTCCCTTAGGAAAACCAGTCCAAGCTGCAACATAAGAAGGGAAATGAGAAGATGAAGAAGGACACGGGAAAATGGTGTGAGTACCATAAAAGTCCTTGGAAGAACACCAAAGAATTCCACTCCAAGAAGTCCCTCGTGGTCAAGCTGAAGGCTTCCGAGTCAGAGGTTGATTCTGATTCGGAGTCAAATCCTGAAGGAGAGAAGTGGATTATCGATGTTGAACCCAGTGCCACTGTCTCTACCATAAAATTTCGACCAAGTGAACTAGAAGAACCAGAGGAAGGGGAACGCCTCTTTCACTCACAGATGTGGGTCAAGGGGGCTATGATTCATTTCATTGTCGACAGTGGTAGTCATACGAACCTGATTTCAACAGAGGTCATCAAGCAGTTGGACCTGCCAATGACACCGTAGCCCTACACCATCGGCTAGCTTCACCAAGGAAGAGATCTTCATATCAGCCAACAATGTTGTTTGCCCTATGACATCAAGCCTTTCAAAGATGAGGCACTGTGTGATATTGCTCCCCTTGAAGTTTGTGATGTTATTTTAGGACAATCATATTTTTGGAAGCGTCATTTTGTTTATGAGTCTATACCTCATAGTGTTATTATTACTTTGGCTATACAAATGTACAGGATCCTAGAGGTGGCGCCGCCTACTGCTATTTCTTTAATCTATGCTAAGCAATGTAGTAAGGTCATTTCACAGACCGGGAAGTTTGTCTTCTTTGTGATCCATTCTCATAGTAAGCAGAAGGTCATTTCCACATCTATGGCCTCTACACAGTGCCTCTCTTCACAGCAGAAGCAAGTGGACGGGATCGTGGAAGAATACAGAGACATATTCTCCTCACCTACAAGGGTACCAACACATTTCCAAGTCAAGCATCCAATTGATATGACCCTCAACCCACCTCTACCTAATGGACCAGTCTATCGGCACTCATTGATGGAGAATGAAAAAATCAGGCATCAGATCTGAGAGATTCTTCAAAAGGGGCACATCAAACCCAACTCCTCCCCTTGTGGAAGTCTGATTGTACTGGTGCAGAAAAAGGACAGGACTTGGTGACTTTGCATTGATTACAGAGCCTTAAAAAAAATCACAGTCAGGAACCACTACCCCATTCCCAGGATTTATGACCTTCTTGACCAGCTCAAGGGGGAAAAGTTATTTAGCAATATTGACCTAAATTTTGGCTACCACCAGGTTCCCATCGAACCAACTGATGTATGGAAGACAGTCTTCAAGTCTAAGGAAGGTCTCTACGAATGGCTAGCCATGCCATTTGGCTTAACTAATGCACCAGCCACTTTAAAGAGGTTAATGGATGATATATTGAGACCCTTCACCAACTCCTTTGTGGTGGTATATTTGGATGACATCCTCATCTTGAGCCAAACATGGGAAAACCACATGTGCCATATTTAGCAGGTTTTGAGCACTCTGCGGTAGCACAAGTTGTATCCCAACTTAGAAAAATGTTATTTTGGCATGAAAAGGGCCCAATACTTGGGCTACATTGTTGATGAGCATGGGTTACATGTTGATCCAGCTAAGATCCAAGTCATATGTGACTGGCCAGCCCCGACCACATTGACCGAGCTTCTAAGCTTTCTGGGGCTAGCCAACTTCTACCGACGGTTTGTGTTGGGATTCTCCCATATTGCATGGGCCCTCAGCCAGGTGACCAAGGGAAGTGGTAGGGCCAAGTTCATGTGGGGGAAGGAGAAACAATGATCATTTGATGATCTAAAGCATCACATGTGCTCAACTCTGGTACTCTCCTTTCCTGATCTACAACAACCATTCGAGATTGAAACATATGCATCTGACTATGATGTGGGTGCAGTTCTCACTCAGCACGGGAATCTAGCGGCATACCATAGTGAGACACTCTTTGATACTGTCTGGAAATGTATTATATTGTACAAGCCTGTCGTCAATGGAAACATTACATTCTAGGGAAAGAGATGATCATACACATTGATCACAAGCCTTTGTAGTTCATACAAACACGGGGAAAATTGTAGAACAACCGCCATTAGAAGTGGTCCACCTACCTGCAACAGTTTCATCTCAACATCAATTATAAGACAGGTATCTCCAATTGTGTCACTGACTGCCTCAGTCGGCCCCCTGTGGCTACACTCACCACTTTGATCCATTCCTGTGGACATGAAGCCTTTGAGTGGCCCCAACTTTATCAACAAGATTTGGACTTCGCCACCACATATCAACTCTTGGGTACAAGCACAACTGTCACTGATTTTCACATTTAGGACATAATCTTATGCCACCTGGGCCATCTCTGTGTTCCTACAAGCGAGCGTGCAAAGATGATTTCAGAATCCCACTATAGTCAAGTGGCAAGACATTTTGGCCTAGAGAAAATTGTGGTCATTCTTCAGAAACATTTTTATTGGCCAAAACTTCAACAGGACATCAACAAGTATATCAGATCTTGCACTGCCTATGCCATTGCCAAGCCATCCATCAAGAAGAAAGTCTTATATAGTCCTCTTTTGATTCTCGAGAAGCCTTAGGAATCCATCTCAATGGATTACATGTCTCGCTTGTCATCCACCAAGCAAGGAAATGACTGTGTGTTTGTGGTCGTTGATCGGTTTTCGATGATGGCCATCCTCACAGCCTGTAAGAAGAATGTCACAGTGGCAGGTACTTCCAATCTCTTCTTCAAAAAAGTGTGGGTCCACTTTGGGATACCACAGACCATCATCTCCGACTGAGACAGTAGATTCCTTAGCACCTTTTGGTCAATTCGTTGGTCTTTGTTGGACACCAACCTCACAAAATCCACAGCTTTCCACCCCCAAACCGATGGCCAAATAGAGGTAGTCAATTGGATGATTTTTCATATCCTACACATGTCCAATTCTAAGAATCCACATACATGGGACGAGAGTCTCCCCTATGTCCAACACAGTTACAACATGGATCTCCATAGTTCCACCGGCCATAGCCCATTTCAAGTGGGTCTAGGATTCCAACCCTTAGGACCCATTGATTTTGCACTCCCTCTTGTCACCGCACAGACAGACTCTTCCCCTTATCATTCTACGATTGACAAAACCACCAAATTCATTGAGCAGATTCAGCACATCCGCCAACAGGTCCAGGAGATTTTACAAAAGTTCAATACTAAGTACAAGCAATGCCATGATCAACACAAGGTACCACACTGGTTTCAGGTTGGTGATAAAGTTTGGTTACATCTACAGAAAGAGCATCTCACCGGGACCCATAGGAAGCTTCACCCACTTCGTTATGGGCCTTACACTATCACCAAGGCTGTGGGTAGCAATTCTTTTGAGCTCAACACTCCACCCTTCCTTGGTCTGCATCCAGTATTCAATGTGGACCTCCTTC
>SNQJ01S0148110.1:0-23633 GCA_010110895.2 Picea sitchensis
TATTTTTTATTATTTTAATTTTGTTTCATTTTTATCCCCTAAAACCCTAAATTGTACATACCCATTCTATTTTTCGTCTTTTGATTTTGTTTTAATTTAACTTGTTTATTTTTACTTTCACTCACGAAAATTTCAATGTGATATCCCATGTCCCTCCCCATTGGTCCTCACATTTCATCCATGATGATTCCCATGCAAATCAACAATTAAGACACACCTCCCTATTTCTTAGGACAACCTTCCAATTTTGGAGGAATTCCCTCCTCCCCTCTCGAATGGCATGGGAATTATATTACCCATTAAAAAATATTTTATTCCCAAATGCCTTGAAACCTTAACATATTATAATATTATTTTTCTCGGTCTTCAGCCTTGTTCATGTGAGAGATCACGAGTCTTTGGCCTTGCTCATGTGAGAGATCATGAGTCTTCGTCGTCAACAATCTTGTATCTAAACTCCACCTCACTTACCACTCACCCCGACGATGACCATGCAAACTTTAATAGAAGATTATTTTAATATTCTTTTGGAAAGCGTGCACGAGGATTATTATATTAATATTAAAGGATTCTTCGTCGTCGACGACGATGCATTATATTCCAACATGCATTACCTTAATATATTTTATTTGAATATTATTTAATATATTTCCTAAAAATGTACACCCGTCAAAATTGAAATTATATATATATATATATATATAATCTAATCTAATATATTTTTTAAGGTCAAATCCAAGCCACACCAAATTAGTGTATGAAACCCTCTATTTGTGGGACAAAGGACCCCCCTCTGCCCAATGATTTGACTCGTAAAGTCTATAGAGGAAACACATGTTCTTAACCATTAGGCCCACTCGGTCTGTGCACCCATATATATATATATATATATATATGAAAATGTACACCCATGGGGAAAATATATTATTTTAATATTGTTTAAATCTCATGGGAATCCCATATCGTAGGGAGTATGAGCTGGAATAGGAAGTCTTCGTTCTCGTCAGAGAAGTTACTAAGGTTTACCGCCAACCCTGACAACAACCATGCCTTGGATATAATCTCTTTAAAGGATTATTTTAATATATTCATGGGAGAACATGGATTATTAGATTATTTTGGAAGACGTGGACCTTTGGGAAAATATACTTAGATTAATGGTATTCATATTTTCTATTGAATTTTTCATTATTTTAATATTATATATTGAAGAGCATGCACTCATGGAAGGGATTATTATATTAATATGTATATTCCTATGTTGTTGGGATTTACCGTCAGAAATTTATATTCACCAGGACTTACTACCTTTCTGATGATCAAGTACCATGATGAACATGAGCGACGAAGCTCGCCTGAACCAGGTAAACCCAGATGAACCGGGTTCCAGATTTCTCGGTTCCACTTGTCCATTTTTGGGCAACTAGTCCAAGCTCGTCTACTGATCAAATTTTGACCAGACACTTGAACAAGTCCTTCCTTCTCAGACTCACCTTTCGAACCTTGTTTTGTCTTGTTCCTGCCTACCTCCGTTCTTTCTTTAGCACTGTCGACCACTGACTTCCCTTTGTCTCTTAGCTGTGACAGGGATTGGTATCCTGGGTCCTTCCAACGATCCTCTGTCTAGTTTAGTTTTTTGTCAGCGCCCTTAGACTCCTTCATTTTACTCTGTTATTGTGCAGTGGGCCGGTGTGGTCCCCCAGAGGTTTTAAAATGGACCCCCAGCCCGATTTTCCCTCGCACCCAGGAGATGATCTCTTTTGGAATCAGGAGGGACTTTTGGACAAAATCGACTCATTGGTTCATAGATCGCTAAAACTTCCCTCCAAGCCTATTTCAAACTTTGCTCCCTCTCCCACCGAGACCTCTGACTGTTTTGGTCCACCTCCTATGTTTAGTGCGCCTTTCCAGTCTGCTCCTCCAAGTGCTCCACAGGTTTTCAACAGAGCTATCCCTGCTCCTAACATCACTTCCCATCCGACGGACCCAAAAACACAGTCCTACCCTCCTCGAACAACATCCTTTGGAAGTAAGGTGTGGCATGCTAACAAGAGATCTAGGCGGCTAGTGCTAGGTGACGGAGTGGGCCTTGAAAACCTGTGTAAAATGTCTACTTTCTCACTGGTTGGATGCGTTTCCTAAAAGAGTCTGAACGCTCCTCCTCTGGAGGACTGGATAAATCTCCATTGGTTCCCGATCCTCAGCTATTGTCTGGAAGTGATGTTTCTCAAGAAAGGATGGCTCTGTTTCAACTGTAGATCTCCAGAGGACACCTCACTACTCCTTTCTTCTTTCTGGGTCTATGGAGGCAGCAGCCTTATGCTCAAATGATGGCGTATGGCATTCAATCCGGACTCCGACTACTTCCAGCATCGACATCTGTGGGTTTTGCTCCCGGGACTTCCTCTCCACTTCTGGAATGAGGAAGCCCTTAGAGCTATTGGCAACGCCTTGGGGAAGTTTATTTCCCTGGACTCCCCTTCATGCTTGGGCACTTCGAGGATGATAGGCAAGGTCCTGGTAGAGATGGACCTTTCTGCAGGTCTACCGGAATATCTGGAGATCGATTGGAGAGGGAAGAATATTCTTTAGAAACATGACTACTTTGGAATCCTGTTCAGGTGCAACCATTGCCGTGAGACCGGACACCTCTGTCGATCGTGTCCTGGTAAGTCCTTAAGAGATCCATCAAATGATAGCGTGGACCTGTTTTTAAATCCCCCAGATTATCCTTCTGCCGACCCTTCCTTATCCTACTTGGACATCCCTTCAGATCCTTCCACGTTGCCTTCCCCTGACCACCTTGTATCCTTGACAAACAAGCTCTCCCTTCTTTTCCCCTCACTTTACATTACTCTCTCCGACCCTGAATTTTTTTTTGTTAATAGCCTTGACTGGCTTGTTACACCCACCCTTTCTAAGCCACTCTCCACTGCAGCCGATTTACCGTTGTCTCCCTGCCCTGCTCCATCTCTTAACAGTACCCTTCCCTCCTCTATAATTTCTACCCCTCCCCCTCCCCAGACCTTAACTCCTCCCCTATTACCAATTCTCCAAGATGTCCCTTCCCCCTCGCCTGTAGCCTTTGATGAACCTTCAGCTCCTCTTCCTGGATACAACCAATCAGTTGAGGCCGACGACTCACTCTTGGCAGCGCTAAGTTCAGACCCATCTCAGTTTTTTCTGGATCCGGACACTCGGTTACCGGTCTTTCGGGATAATGAGATTATTGTACCATCCTCTGAAGCGGGAACGTCTTCATCGACCTGTTCTGAACCTCTAACAAATCATTTGCTTGGTCGAGGGGTATCGGAGCTGAGCTCTCTCCTCTTCATACAAGGAGCATGAGGAAAAAGAAATATGGCTCTGTTTCACTTATTGTTGTCCCTGGACCACTTACACAAGAAGGAAAGGCCCTTAGAGCACTGAAGGCCATCGCACGATCCAAGTGATGATAGTGCTCTCTCTGAACATTCGAGGGATCGGGGGCACCCTCAAGGCTGCTTCCTTCCGAAGACTTCTGGATCACACTAATCCTGAGGTCATCTTTCTGTAAGAAACACTATCTGCCGATCAATCTGCCAGAGCGTTCCTGCACCAGTTTCGCCCCCTTTGGGTCTCAGTGGCTTTAAGTTCAATCGACAACTTTGGTGGTATGCTGGTGGCTTGGGATTCGACACTTTATGATTTAAAGCCTTTTTTGACCTGTGGAGGTATCCTGTGTTTAGGCAGCTACTTTTCCACTGATCAGAATCTGGTGTTCTTAAATGTCTACGGCCCCTGCCTTGATATATCATTTTTTTGGATGCGCCTCGCTGATAGTGGTATTCTTTATCTCCCTAATATCATTCTGGGAGGCGATCTTAATCTTACTCTTTCTTCTGATGAACACTGGGGATCTCCCTCCCTGTCTGGATCGGGTATTAACCTTTACAAAGACTTATTTAAATCTTTTAATCTTATAGATATCGTGCCAGTTAAACTCATCCCTACCTGGCGAAATGGGAGAAGGGGATTAGAAGCCATTTCCAAATGGCTTGATCGCTTACTTCTCTCCGATGAACTCTTCTCCTCCACAGTCTTTCCTACCTCTCGAGTTGTTCTTCCCTTCTTTTCCGATCATGCGCCTATCCTTCTCACCTTGAACCTCCCTTTCAGATTCAAGCCTTTCCCCTTCAAATACAATCACCATTGGGCCGACTTCCTTGACTTCACTGCTCTAGTTCACTCTGTTTGGTCAGACCAACATTTTCATTCTGAAGCTAATCCATAGCTGAGAATAGTATGGAAGATGAAAGTCCTAAAATCGCACACTAAAGACTGGAAAAAACGCAAGAAAGAGGCGGAGGACTTCAATCTGAACAGGCTGGAGTTTGAGATCACGCATCTCATCACAAAATCTATTTCTTCGGCCCTTTCAACGGATGAGGAGACTTCTTTAAAAGCCTTGGAGGATAATCGAAATGCTATTCTGTGGGAAGACGAAAAGAGTTGGAGGCTCCGTAGCCGTGCGACCTGGCTCAAGTGAGGAGACTCAAACACTAAATATTTCCATAAAATTGCTAGTCTCAACAGGAATAAGAAGGTAATCTGGTCCATTGAAAACGAATTTGATGGGACCATCCGTGGAAAAGAGGCTCTTAAAAGGGAACCAGCCTCTCACTTTGAATATTTATTATCTTTGAGCAGTGGACAAAATCTGTCGGCAAAAGTTTCTACAGTCAGCCTTTTTCCAAACTTGGTATCTGATTCTGAAGGCACTGAACTGTATAAGCATGTTACTCTCCATGAGATAAAGGATATTTTGTTTTTATTCAGAAAGCAGAGGAGTCCAGGGCCTGATGGATGGACGAGCAATTTCTTCACCCATTTCTTTGATCTTGTCGGCCGAGACCTTCTTCTGATGGTGGAGGACGCACAGATTAAAGGTAAAATTTCTTCTAGTTTAAACTCTACTTTTCTGGTCCTTATCCCTAAAGAAGACTCCCTTGTATCCTTCAACAATTTTAGACCGATCTCCCTTTGCAATCTAGCTTGCAAGTTAATCTCCAAGGTCATCGCCAATCGGGTTAAGCCGATTTTGGAAATGAGTCTCTCAGCTGAACAACTTGGGTTCTTAAAGGGAAGAAGGATCCAAGACGCCATCGGGGTGGCCCACGAGTGCATTCATAGCATCATACAAAAAAAACAAAAGGCTTTGATCATGAAACTGGACCTCAAGAAGGCTTTTGACAGTATTGACTGGGAATTTCTAAGACTTATCCTCTACTATGTTGGCTTTGGATTTATGTTCACTAACTGGATTATGTCCTGCGTCTCAAGTGCCAACTTCGCAGTTTTGATCAACGGGGAGGCGTCTAGATTTTTCAAGAGAAAGAAGGGGCTCCGCCAGGGATGCCCTCTATCGCCCTACCTCTTTATCTTAGTTCTGGAAGGGCTCAACCTTCTTCTCCAAAAAATCCTTTCCGAGAACAACATCTCTGGTATTAAGGTCTCTAATCTCATCGGGATCACCCACCTCATGTTTGTGGATGATATTCTCTTAATTTCCAAAGCGTATATTGCGGAATGGAAGGCGATCATGGACATCCTGCAGATTTTCTGTTCTTCTTTTGGACTTTCCATTAACCCTTTGAAGTCGACAGTCCACTTTTTGGGTCTTTCTGAGACCGAACTCTCTCCTCTTAAAGGCGTCATCCCCTTCTCTTTCACTGATTTAACTATTGGATTCAATTATCTAGGGTACCACCTTAAACCGGGAGCTTCCTTAGCATCTGATTGGTCTTGGTTGGTGTCTACCTTTGAAAGGAAGATAGGATTCTGGTGCAACAAATGGTTGTCCCTGGGGGGACGTCTTATCCTGGTCAAGACGGTGTTACAAAGTTTAGCAGTTTTTTGGATTCTTCTGGAACGAGTCCCTGCCAAAATTATTACTCTGCTCCGCAGACTCTCCTTCAAATTCCTGTGGAATTATCTTGCATGAAATCGACGTTACCACCTTAGCAACTGGCAGATACTCTCTAGGCCAAAAAGGGCAGCGTGATGGGGACTCAAGAATCTCTCTATTTTCAACACGGCGTTACTAGCTTGCTCCTTCTGGCAAGCAGTTTCCAGTGACAACATTTGGCAACGGGTTATCAAAGACAAATATTTACGTGCCAGACCCCTCACCTCTTGGCTCTGTAAGCCTCAGTTATTTCAGCGATGGGCATCCCCCTTCTGGAAAGGGTTGGTCTCATCCTCTCAAGTTATTCTACATTGGCTTCATTGGCATCCTGGAGCGGGCGATGAAATAAAAATTGGCAGGGACAAAATAATTAGCCTTGATGAAAAATATATTCTCTCCTTACAGCTCAGGTCCCATCTGCTTTCCCTGAATCTGTCCTCACTTGCTCAACTAAAGAAGGTAACCGATGCCTTTCCTCTACCAGATCTTTGGTTACATAGCAGTGAGCTGTCTCTCGGTGGGCCTTTAGCTCTGGAATTCGATTCCTTTACGGCAGCCTTAAGATGCTCGGGCCTCTCACTCTCTAACGCTCGAGATGTCCTTTCTTGGACTGGGGGAGACAGATCTGGCAAAGTGGTTTCCAAAAATGTCTATGATGCTCTGTTGTCGGTGAGGAAGATCGTTTCACAGCCATTGTGTCTCAGCCACTTATGGTCCTGGTCACTCCCACTTAAGCATAAATTATTCCTTTGGCTTTGCGCTAGTGACAAACTCCTTACTTGGGAGATGCTTCGCAGAAAAGGTTGGCAGGGTTCGGGTTTTTGTGTTCTTTGTGTTCTTTGTCACAGAGCCTCAGAGGACCTCCACCACTTGCTCACTCACTGTATTTTTTCCCAAGTGATTTGGAAACGTATTCTGCAGAATTACACCCTTTCCTTCCACTGGAACGGCGCCACCTTTTTCAGAGTGTTTCTTCTCCTGGTTCACTGTCCAAGCAGCGCCACCTTCGCTGGCTATCTTCGTTTGCTGACAAATTTGGATTGAGGGTAACAGGGTCCTTTTCAAGGACGCCTCTCCCTCCCTTCAGGCTGTCTTTTACAGAACGCTGGCCTCTTTTCAGTGGAAGCAGACTACCGCCAATACACTTCCTTTAAAAGCGGTGGATACTTTCCTGCCAGAAGGTTACTCGGTGGAATTTTTTGATGGAGAGGCTCTGTCATCAAGCTCTTGTTGTGGCGCTGGAGGCACCTTCAAATCCCACTCGCAACGGACGACAAAGTGGTTTCTAAATTGTGGTAGGGGATCGAACACCAAAGCCCAGCTCTTGGGCTTATGGGACACTCTTATGATTGCTTCCTGTTGGTCCCTAAATCATCTACATGTTATAGGAGACTCGAAAGTAATCATCGACTGGATCAACCGTAAGAGTGGTATTCAATCCATCCATGTGGAAGGTTGGAAACAAAAAATGCAACAGCTGGCCCTCTCCTTCTCCGATATCACCTTCCGTCATCTTCCCAGATCCTTCAATTCAGAGGCAGATGCACTTTCGAAGCGTTCTCTAAAACAAGTGATCGACAGACTATCAATCTTCCACTGTGATAGAGAACTGGAGAGTCTGACTTCCTCCTACAATATCTTTGAACTCTAATGACTAATTCTCCTTTATCTGAGATAAGTTATGTGAGCTCTGTTTGTTGTTTTGGTTTCTGCCTGTTCGTGTGGTAACAGTGGTTGTCACCCTTTGATGAGCCGATAGCTCTGCCTTTGTTTCGTTGTCTGAGCATGAGATGAGTCGGATGATATTGTTCTGGGATAACTGTTCATGCTTTTCGACTGTTATTTGCCTTCCTGTTGTTACCTGGCACCTGGCAGTATTGTAATTTCTTGTAAGACCCTGTTCGATCTGTTTATTGAACGAAGTTGGCTATGGTTCATTTTTCTGCGAATTGTAAATGATTTTATAACACTTATAAAATTGAGATAATTTCTTCTGGGAAAAAAAGTACCGTGACGACCATGCATTGGCTATGTTATCATTGAAGATTATTTTTTATTATTTTTGGGAAAGTGTGCACCTTTTGGGAAATATTATTATTTAAATTCTCTATGTCTTCATAAAGAGTGAGTTGGAGAGGGAATATATTGTCATCGTCGGAAGTGAACTAGAGTGTTAGCTAGAGTGTACCCCCATACTATATATGCCAATGATGAAGATTTTGTTGGGGGAATTGGGGAAATATTATATTGTTCAAGACTATGGNGATTATTAGATTATTTTGGAAGACGTGGACCTTTGGGAAAATATACTTAGATTAATGGTATTCATCTTTTGTATTGAATTTTTCATTATTTTAATATTATATATTGAAGAGCATGCACTCATGGAAGGGATTATTATATTAATATGTATATTCCTATGTTGTTGGGATTTACCGTCAGAAATTTATATTCACCACGACTTACTACCTTTCTAATGATCAAGTACCATGACGACCATGAGCGACGAAGCTCGCCTGAACCAGGTAAACCCAGATGAACCGGGTTCCAGGTTTCTCGGTTCCACTTGTCCATTTTTGGGCAACTGGTCCAAGCTCGTCTACTGATCAAATTTCGACCAGACACTTTAACAAGTCCTCCCTTCTCAGACTCACCTTTCGAACCTTGTTTTGTCTTGTTCCTGCCTACCTCCGTTCTTTCTTTAGCACTGTCGACCACTGCCTTCCCTTTGTCTCTTATCTCTAACAGGGATTGGTATCCTGGGTCCTTCCAACGATCCTCTATCCAGTTTAGTTTTTTGTCAGCGCCCTTAGACTCCTTCCTTTTACTCTGTTATTGTGCAGTGGGCCGGTGTGGTCCCCCAGAGGTTTTAAAATGGACCCCCCAGCCCGGTTTTCCCTCACACCCAGGAGATGATCTCTTTTGGAATCAGGAGGGACTTTTAGACAAAATTGACTCAGTGGTTCATAGTTCGCTAAAACTTCCCTCCAAGCCTATTTCAAACTTTGCTCCCTCTCCCGCCGAGACCTCTGACTGTTTTGGTCCACCTCCTACATTTAGTGCGCCTTTCCAGTCTGCTCCTCCAAGTGCTCCACAGGTTTTCAACAGAGCTATCCCTGCTGCTAACATCACTTCCCATCCGACGGACCCAAAAACACAGTCCTACCCTCCTCGAACAACATCCTTTGGAAGTAAGGTGTGGCGTGCTAACAAGATATCTAGGCGGCTAGTGGTAGGTGACGGAGTGGGCCTTGAAAACCTGTGTAAAATGTCTACTTTCTCATTAGTTGGACGCGTTTCCTACAAGAGTCTGAACGCTCCTCCTCTGGAGGACTGGATAAAGCTCCATTGGTTCCCGATCCTAGGCTACTATCCGGAAGTGATGTTTCTCAAGAAAGGATGGCTCTGTTTCAACTGTATATATCCAGAGGACACCTCACTACTCCTTTCTTATTTTTGGGTCTATGGAGGCAGCAACCTTATGCTCAAACGATGGCGTATGGCATTCAAACCGGACTCCGACTACTTCTAGCATCGACATCTGTGGGTGTTTCTCCCGGGACTTCCTCTCCACTTCTGGAATGAGGAAGCCTTTAGAGCTATTGGCAACGCCTTGGGGAAGTTTATTTCCCTGGACTCCCCTTCACGATTGGTCACTTCGAGGATGATAGGCAGGGTCCTGGTAGAGATGGACCTTTCTGCAGGTCTACCGGAATCTCTGGAGATCGATTGGAGAGGGAAGAAGCTTCTTTAGAAACTGGACTACTTTGGAATCCTGTTCAGGTGCAACCGTTGCCGTGAGACCGGACACCTCCGTCGATCGTGTGCTGGTAAGTCCTTAAGCGATCCATGAGATGATAGCGTGGACCTATTTTTAAATCCCCCAGATTATCCTTCTGCCGACCCTTCCTTAGCCTACTTGGATGTCCCTTCAGATCCTTCCACGTTGCCTTCCCCTGACCACCCTGTCTCCTTGAAAAACAAGCTTGCCCTTCTTTGCCCCTCACTTTACATTACTCTCTCCGACCTTGAATTTTTTTTTGTTAATAGCCTTGACTGGCTTGTTACACCCACCCTTTCTAAGACACTCTCCACTGCAGCCGATTTACCGTTGTCTCCCTGCCCTGCTCCATCTCTTGACAGTACCCTTCCCTCCTCTATAATTTCTACCCCTCCCCCTCCCCAGACCTTAACTCCTCCCCTGTTACCGATTCTCCAAGAGGTCCCTTCCCCCTCGCCTGTAGCCTTTGATGAACCTTCAACTCCTCTTCCTGGATACAACCAACTGGTCAAGGCTGAGGACTCACTCTTGGCAGTGCTAAGTTCGGACCCATCTCAGTTTTTTCAGGATCCGGCCACTCGGTTACCAGTCTTTCGGGGTAATGAGATTATTGTGCCATCCTCTGAAGCGGGAACGTCTTCATCGACCTGTTCTGAACCTCTAAACAAATCCTTTGCTTGGTCGAGGGGAATCGGAGTTGAGCTCTCTCCTCTTCAGACAAGGAGCACGAGGAAAAAGAAAGATGGCTCTGTTTCACTTATTGCTGTCCCTGGACCACTTACACAAGAAGGAAAGGCCCTTAGCACTGAAGGCCATCGCATGATCCAAGTGATGATAGTTCTCTCTCTGAACATTCGAGGGATGGGGGGCACCCTCAAGGCTGCTTCCTTCCGAAGACTTCTGGATCACACTAATCCTGAGGTCATCTTTCTGTAAGAAACACTATCTGCCGATCAATCTGCCAGAGCGTTCCTGCACCAGTTTCACCCCCTTTGGGTCTCAGTGGCTTTAAGTTCAATCAAAAACTTTGGTGGTATGCTGGTGGCCTGGGATCCGACACTTTATGATTTAAAGCCTTTTTTGACCTGTGGAGGTATCCTGTGTTTAGGCAGCTTCTTTTCCACTGATCAGAATCTGGCGTTCTTAAATGTCTACGGCCCCTGCCTTGATAGATCATTTTTTTGGACGTGCCTCGCTGATAATGGTATTCTTTCTCTCCCTAATCTCATTCTGGGAGGTGATCTTAATCTTACTCTTTCTTCTGATGAACACTGGGGATCTCCCTCCCTGTCTGGATCGGGTATTAACCTTTACAAAGACTTATTTAAAGATTTTAATCTTATAGATATCGTGCCAGTTAAACTCGCCCCTACCTGGCGAAATGGGAGAAGGGGATTAGAAGCCATTGCCAAACAGCTTGATCGCTTACTTCTCTCCGACGAACTCTTCTCCTCCACAGTCTTTCCTACCTCTCGAGTTGTTCTTCCCTTCTTTTCCAATCATGCGCCCATCCTTCTCACCTTGAACCTCCCTTTCAGATTCAAGCCTTTCCCCTTCAAATATAATCACCATTGGGCCGACTTCCATGACTTCACTGCCTTGGTTCACTCTATTTGGTCAGACCAACATTTTCATTCTGAATCTAATCCACAGCTGAGAATAGTATGGAAGTTGAAAGTCCTAAAATCGCACACTAAAGACTGGAAAAAATGCAAGAAAGAGGCGGAGGACTTCAATCTGAACAGGCTGGAGTTTGAGATCACGCATCTCATCACAAAATCTATTTCTTCAGCCCTGTCAACGGATGAGGAGACTTCTTTAAAAGACTTGGAGGATAATCGAAATGCTATTCTGCGGGAAGACGAAAAGAGTTGGAGGCTCCGTAGCCGTGCGACGTGGCTCAAGTGGGGAGACTCAAACACTAAATATTTCCATAAAATTGCTAGTCTCAACAAGAATAAGAAGGTAATCTGGTCCATTGAAAACGAATTTGATGGGACCATCCGTGGACAAGAGGCTCTTAAACGGGAACTAGCCTCTCACTTTGAATGTTTATTATCTTCGAGCAGTGGACAAAATCCGTCGGCAAAAGTTTCTACAGTCAGCCTTTTTCCAAACTTGGTATCTGATTCTGAAGCCACTGAACTGTATAAGCCTGTTACTCTGCTTGAGATAAAGGATATTTTGTTTTTATTCAGAAAGGAGAGGAGTCCAGGGCCTGATGGATGGATGATCGATTTCTTCACCCATTTCTTTGATCTTGTCGGCCCAGACCTTCTTCTGATGGTGGAGGATGCACAGATTAAAGGTAAAATTTCTTCTATTTTAAACTCTACTTTTCTGGTCCTTATCCCTAAAGAAGACTCCCTTGTATCCTTCAACGATTTCAGACCGATCTCCCTTTGCAATCTAGCTTACAAGTTAATCTCCAAGGTCATCGCCAATCGGATTAAGCCGATTTTGGAAATGAGTCTCTCAGCTGAACAACTTGGGTTCTTAAAGGGAAGAAGGATCCAAGATGCCATCAGGGTGGCCCACGAGTGCATTCATAGCATCATACAAAAAAAACAAAAGGCTTTGATCATGAAACTGGACCTCAAGAAGGCTTTTGACAATATTGACTGGGAATTTCTAAGACTTATCCTCTACTATGTTGGCTTTGGATTTATGTTCACTAACTGGATTATGTCCTGCGTCTCAAGTGCCAACTTCGCAGTTTTGATCAACGGGGAGGCGTCTAGATTTTTCAAGAGCGAGAAGGGGCTCCTCCAGGGATGCCCTCTATCGCCCTACCTCTTTATCTTAGTTATGGAAGGGCTCAACCTTATTCTCCAAAAAAGCCTTGCCGAGAACAACATCTCTGGTATTAAGGTCTCTAATCTCATCAGGATCATCCACCTCATGTTTGTGGATGGTATTCTCTTAATTTCCAAAGCCTATATTGCGGAATGGAAGGCAATCATGGACATCCTGCAGATTTTCTGTTCTTATTCTGGACTGTCCATTAACCCTTTGACGTCGACAGTCCACTTTTGGGGTCTTTCTGAGACCGAACTCTCTCCTCTTAAAGGCGTCATCCCCTTCTCTTTCACTGATTTAACTATTGGATTCAAGTATCTAGGGTACCACCTTAAACCGGGAGCTTCCTCTGCATCTGATTAGTCTTGGTTGGTGTCTACCTTTGAAAGGAAGATAGGATTCGGGTGCAACAAATGGTTGTCCCTGGGGGGACGTCTTATCCTGGTCAAGACTGTGTTACAAAGTTTAGCAGTTTTTTGGATGCTTCTGGAACGAGTCCCCGCCAAAATTATTACTCTGCTCTGCAGACTCTCCTTCAACTTCCTGTGGAATGATCTTGCAGGAAATCAACGTTACCACCTTAGCAGCTGGCAGATACTCTCTAGGCAAAAAAGGGCAGGGTGATGGGGACTCAAGAATCTCTCTATTTTCAACAAAGCGTTACTGGGTTGCTCCTTCTCGCGAGCAGTTTCCAGTGACAACATTTGGCAACGGGTTATCAAAGACAAATATTTAGGTGCCGGACCCCTCACCTCTTAGCTCCGTAAGCCTCAGTTATTTCAGCGATGGGCATCCCCCTTCTGGCAAGGGCTGGTATCCTCCTCTCAAGTTATTCTACATTGGCTTCGTTGGCATCCTGGAGCGGGCGATGAAATAAAAATTGGCAGGGACAAAATAATTGGCCTTGATGAAAAATCTATTCTCTCCTTACAACTCAGGTCCCATCTGCTTTCCCTGAATCTGTCCTCCCTTGCGCAACTAAAGAAGGTAACCGATGCCTTTCCTCTACCAGATCTTTGGTTACATAGCAGTGAGCTAGCTCTCGATGGGCCTTTAGCTATGGAATTCGATTCCTTTACGGCAACCTTAAGATGCTCGGGCCTCTCACTCTCTAACGCTCGAGATGTCCTTTCTTGGACTGGGGGAGACAGATCTGGCAAAGTGGTTTCCAAAAATGTCTATGATGCTCTGCTGTTGGTGAGGAAGATCGTTTCACAGCCATTGTGTCTTAGCCACTTATGGTCTTGGTCGCTCCCACTTAAGCATAAATTATTCCTTTGGCTTTGCGCTAGTGACAAACTCCTTACTTGGGAGATGCTTCGCAGAAAAGGTTGGTAGGGTCTGGGTTTTTGTGTGCTTTGTCGCAGAGCCTCGGAGGACCTCCACCACTTGCTCACTCACTGTATTTTTGCCCAAGTGATTTGGAAACGTATTCTGCAGAATTACACTATTTCCTTCCACTGGACCGATGCCACCTTTTCAGAGTGTTTCTGCTCCTGGTTCACTGTCCAAGCAGCGCCACCTTCGCTGGCTATCTTCGTTTGCTGACAAATTTGGATTGAGGGTAACATGGTCCTTTTCAAGGACGCCTCTCCCTCCCTTCAGGCGGTCTTTTACAAAATGTTGGCCTCTTTTCAGTGGAAGCAGACTACCGTCAATACACTTCCTTTAAAAGCGGTGGATAATTTCCTTCCAGAAGGTTACTCAGTGGCATTTTTTTATGGAGCGGCTCTGTCCTCAGGCTCTTGTTGTGGCGCTGGAGGCACCTTCAAATCCCACCCACAACGGAAGACAAAGTGGTTTCTAAATTGTGGTAGGGGATCGAACACCAAAGCGGAGCTCTTGGGCTTATGGGCCACTCTTATGATTGCTTCCTGTTGGTCCCTAAATCATCTACATGTTATAGGAGACTCGAAAGTAATCATCGACTGGATCAACCGTAAGAGTGGTCTTCAATCCATCCATGTGGAAGGTTGGAAACAAAAAATGCAACAGCTGGCCCTCTCCTTCTCCGATATCACCTTCCGTCATCTTCCTAGATCCTTCAATTCAGAGGCAGATGCACTTTCGAAGCATGCTCTAAAACAAGTGATCGACATACTATCAATCTTCCACTGTGACAGAGAACTGGAGAGTCCGACTTCCTCCTACAATCTCTTTGAACTCTAATGACTAATTCGCCTTTCTCTGAGATAAGTTCTGTGAGCTTTGTTTGTTGTTTTGGTTTCTGCCTGTTCGTGTGGTAACGGTGGTTGTCACCCTTTGATGAGCCGATAGCTCTGCCTTTGTTTCGCTGTCTGAGCATGAGATGAGTCGGATGATATTGTTCTGGGATAACTATTCATGCTTTTCGACTGTTATTTGCCTTCTTGTTGTTACCTGGCACCTGACAGTATTGTAATTTCTTGTAAGACCCTGTCCGATCTGTTTATTGAACGGAGATGGCTATGGTTCGTTTTTCTGCGAATTGTAAATGATTTTATAACACTTATAAAATTGAGATAATTTCTTCTGGGAAAAAAAGTACCGTGACGACCATGCATTGGGTATGTTATCATTGAAGATTATTTTTTATTATTTTTGGGAAAGTGTGCACCTTTTGGGAAATATTATTATTTAAATTCTCTATGTCTTCATCAAGAGTGAGTTGGAGAGGGAATATATTGTCATCGTCGGAAGTGAACTAGAGTGTTAGCTAGAGTGTACCCCCATACTATATATGCCAATGATGAAGATTTTGTTGGGGGAATTGGGGAAATATTATATTGTTCAAGACTATGGGAATTTCATTTCCACAACCAAGACCTTGAACTATGTCCATTTCATTTTGGTGTGGGGGGGATTTATTATTTTATTTAATCTTTGTATTTATTAATTTTAATTTTAAATTTTTATTAATTATTTTATTTATTATTTATTTATTAATTTTTCATATTTTGATTTTATTAATTCCTAGTTTCAATAGGGTGAGGGGAACATTTTAATATTTTATTTGTTTTAATTTTATAAATTTTATTTTCACATTAATGGGGTAATTAGATTAGTTTATTTTTATTTTTATTTTATTTTCACTTAAAAGGTAATTTTATTAATTTTTTTCATAATTATAATTAATGTAGGTCATTGTAATTAATTTTATTATTTTTCTCCTTTTTATTTTATTTTATTATTTCCCTAATTTTTAGGAGGGAAATTAGCTAAAATTATATTACAAGCCATGGGTCTTATGCTTTACTAGATTCTTATTCAAATTAGCTATAGGGGATAAATACATTTAAAATACTAAGTGTTGGATTTTATTTTGCATGCATGATTTCTATTTGCAGTTTAAGTATCAAAGGCCCAGATTCACTCACAGGCATGATCGACGATTGTTGCGCGACATTTTTCAAATGGGAATAACTTGGGTTGCACATGTCAAAATTGAGCCCATGATATCTCATTGGAAAGGTATAGGATAGAGGAATACAATGATAGATGTCTTCAAGATAGAAAAGTGACAAAGACTGATAGAAAACACAAAAAACATAGACCATGAATTTGGGGTAAAAAATGGTTGTGCAAACTTCAAACAACCATAACTTCGGCTACAAGGAACATAATCAAGCCCGTGATATCTCATCGGAAGGATGGGAGAGATAAGAAAATGATGGAATAGAAAATGTTGATAGATTGAGAGAATAACATGTATAAAAAGGAAGAACACATGAGAAACCCTAATTTCATTGAAGAATAGCCTATGCTATGTTTCAATCATCATATCTCAAGCTACAGACATCGAAATCAAGCAAAGAATATATCAATGGAAAGTTGATACAGAGGAGAGGAATATTTTAAGATATTGATCAATAAGAAAACACAAGAAACACCCATGATAGATCAAGGAATATAATATGACAACAACATGAATAAATAATAATATGTGTAAATGAATGTCATTTATGAACTGCCCAGGGGAGAAAATAACCAACCATGAGACTCTTCAGCTTCGATTTGTAAATATCGCATATTCATTTTTGAAAATGTAAAATAAATTAGAGGAAAATGAAATGATCATCCACGATAGCTAAAGAGTCTCTCTTGTTTTATAAAAGAGAGCTTGTTGAATGTAAACATGGATTGTTTCCCTTTGTAAATGAAAGAAGGTACTATTACTATTGAATAAATAAAGAGCAAGAGGAATTATGGAAATTTGTGACTTTGGTGAATGCATATCAGACTGTTCTTTGTGCTTTTGTCTTCTTCCCAAGTAGCATAAAATTATGTTGTATGAACTATTTTTTCACTCTATTCTATATGTTGATGTTGTCATATGTTTCCTTATTAGTACAAGAATAATGTTTTTTTTAAGATAAAAGAGAAAAATTCTATTACTTCACAAAATATAGTACAAAAAGAGAGGAACCAGGGGGGCCTTCCTCGAAGGGAAACTAGGCCCCCAAACCCTAGACACATAGGATCTTAAGATCATATGTCATGTACAAGAAAATATCTACCATCTGACAAACCATGACCCCGCAAGGGAGAACAATATCTGAATCTGTAATTCTTAGCAAAAAGGGGGATTAAGAAAAGGATATAACATAGAACAAAACCCTAGATAGAGCTAATTAAAGAGAACCTAGGGTCCTCTGCGTTAGAATATTTATTGATTCTGCGTGGCTGTTGGGCTCTTGCTTCCTCTAGCTGGCTTCCAGTTGGTAGAGGATGCCCTTTTGCTACTTGCTCTTCTTCTCGTCATCATCAATCATGATCAGGATACACTGAGTGGCTGGGGGACTGCCAATTTTCTTTCCCCCATCTGAATGAGCCATTTGATTAACTCTGAACTTGATACCATGCTGAGAGTGGAAAAACAAATCTTGAATTTTCCTTCCAAGATATGGAGAGCTCGGAGGAGCTCAACATTTTGTCTCTGGTCTTAGAGATGGCCTGAGCCACTAGGTCTTTGTTCACCCAATAAGCTTCCACCATCTGGAAGTACTTAGTATTGTAAGTGCAGGGGTTACCTAGGTTAGGCATCTAATTTTATGCCTCTTGGATTATCTCCTTAGGCCTGGTTCTCTGTCTTCTATTGAGGACTCGGTCCTTAATTGCATTAGTTGCCTCAATATTCTCCAGGTAAAAATGGGTCCAAAAATGATCCTCTGTCACTTTCGCTTCTTTTTCCACCCTGGTAGGGCACTGGGGACCATGTGAGGTTTAAGCTTCCTTGTCATGGCAACCTGGGTGACCTATCTTTGGTTTTCTTATCCAGCGATGAGCCATGATTCTTCTCAGACTAACTCTAGAAATTACCCTGAGAGTCGATTTAGGGGTGGCTTGAGAGAAATAGTGATAGAATAAGAGGATGGGCATGTTCTCTCGAACGTTGAATTTAAGAAGGTATATCTCATCATAGTTCNTTGTATGAACTATTTTTTCACTCTATTCTATATGTTGATGTTGTCATATGTTTCCTTATTAGTACAAGAATAATGTTTTTTTTTAAGATAAAAGAGAAAAATTCTATTACTTCACAAAATATAGTACAAAAAGAGAGGAACCATGGGGGCCTTCCTCGAAGGGAAACTAGGCCCCCAAACCCTAGACACATAGGATCTTAAGATCATATGTCATGTACAAGAAAATATCTATCATCTGACAAACCATGACCCCGCAAGGGAGAACAATATCTGAATCTGTAATTCTTAGCAAAAAGGGGGATTAAGAAAAGGATATAACATAGAACAAAACCCTAGATAGAGCTAATTAAAGAGAACCTAGGGTCCTCTGCATTAGAATATTTATTGATTCTGGGTGGATGTTGGGCTCCTGCTTCCTCTAGTTGGCTTCCAGTTGGTAGAGGATGCCCTTTTGCTACTTGTTCTTCTTCTCGTCATCATCAATCATGATCAGGATACGTTGAGTGCCTGGGGGACTGCCAATTTTCTTTCCCCCATCTGAATGAGCCGTTTGATTAACTCTAAACTTGATACCATGCTGAGAGTGGAAAAACAAATCTTGAATTTTCCTTCCAATATATGGAGAGCTCGGAGGAGCTCAACATTTTGTCTTCGGTCTTAGAGATGGCCTGAGCCACTAGGGCTTTGTTCACCCAATAAGCTTCCACCATCTGGAAGTACTTAGTATTGCAAGTGCAGGGGTTACCCAGGTTAGGCATCTAATTTATGCCTCTTGGATTATCTCCTTAGGCCTGGTTCTATGTCTTCTATTGAGGACTCGGTCCTTAATTGCGTTAGTTGCCTCAATCTTCTCCAGGTCAAAATGGGTCCAAAAATGATCCTCTGTCACTTTCGCTTCTTTTTCCACTCTGGTAGGGCACTGGGGACCATGTGAGGTTTAAGCTTCCTTGTCATGGAAACCTGGGTGACCTCTCTTTGGCTTTCTTATCCAGTGATGAGCCATGATTCTTCTCAGACTAACTCTAGAAATTACCCTGAGAGTCGATTTAGGGGTGGCTTGAGAGAAACAGTGATAGAATAAGAGGATGGGCATGTTCAATCGAACGTTGAATTTAAGAAGGTATATCTCATCATAGTTCCTATAACATGGATTGTTCACTATCAAATGTTGTCCTTGGATAGAATTCTCACTACTATCATTGATAACAATTATTCTAAGAGGACAACTTAATTTCATCTCCTAGCCGCCAAGGTGACCTGTGCTATGTAACCAACTAAAGCCAACTTTCCCTCTCGAGCATGCCTAGATCGTCCAAGCATCCTGAACACTAATAATCATGATGAAAATAACCAGAATCTAAACCGTCCTTTCCCGGAGGGTCTATACTGTGGATTTATTTCTGTTGGAAATGCCTCATCTTCTAACATATGTTTCCCACTTGGTGTCGATCTGTTGTTTCATGCTCGGAGGGTGAGTCCCCTACATGGTAGCTACTCCTTATATCCACCACTAAAGTCCCAATTTATCTCTGCCCTTTGACCTGGGTTGGTGCTTCGTGTAAAGGAGCCTGTTCACAGGTGTCCGCGATGACGTATATCTAATCCCTCTTCCAACTAAGCATGTCATCTTAGGATCCACATTGGATCTAACTGGACACTCCACATGGTAGTCGGTCCCCTAGGAGCCAGACCCGCAATTGCTTGGGCATGTTGACACCTATGTTTTCCATGCAATCGGATACTGAATTGGATTCCCTCCTAATTGGCTCTGCGATAATCGCAGAAATGGAATATGCCATAGTTTCCAGGGAAAAAAAACCTTGGTTCAGGCGCCAGTTATGAGTCAGTTTCTTCGTCTTTCCCCCTTTCATGAGGAAATTAATACCTATGATGATGAGAAGGGAGTCCCCTTCTACCTCTAGTGCCAAGAATCCTCTTTCCATGGCTATTTCTAGGCCTCGCATGAGGTCGTTCAACTCTGTTGCATTGTTCGTCATAGATCCAAGGGGGGAAGCGTATAAGAGAATGGGTCCTCCAAGGTGGTTTTTAAAGATACCTCCTACACCTGTTGGACTTGGGTTTCTCTTTGAAGCACCGTTAAAGTTGAGTTTGACGAATCCCATCTACGGGGGCTTCCAAAAGTTCATGATATTAGCGTGGGCCTTCTTTTTTATCCCAGGGGTCTTATTCACATCTTCTTTCACGTTCCCTCTTATGAGGATCTCCGCTTCTGGGGTTGAATCTAGCGGTTTTTCACTAGCCAATGGACTAATACAATGGATTCAGTCAGATTTATGTAGATGATGTCCCAAAGTTGACTTATGGCAAGGATTTTATCTTTGAAAATTCTCTTGTTCCTTTCTTTCCAAGCATTCCACATGAGGAGGCATGGGCAGATGTCTTAGAGTCTGTTGAGGATATCATTGGTCATAAAGGGATTCTATCTCCAGTGATCTATTGTTTCCACAACATTTCCTTTTTGGAGGTCTGATTTCCCGAAGTTAGATGCCCCTACATCCCATAGTTGACTGGTGAAGATGAAATTTATTAAGATGTGATCTTTCATATCTTCATTCTCCCGACAGAGGATGCACCTTTAAGGACCCACAAACCCTTTCCTGAGAATCCAGTCCCACATAATAATTTTTTTGTGGGCCACCATCCATAGGAAAGTAGACACTTTGGATGAGAGACATATACTCCAATTTTTTTTCCAAAGGTGATTGTTTTGAACTGTTTGTGTCTAGACTCATGTACCAGTCTAGTGCGCGGTCTCTTAGAGTGATCGCTAACTGCGCAAGTTTGGTGTCTTCATCAGTGATATGTTTTGCCTCCTAGATCTTTGCACAAATGAACAAGTGATTCTTAGGATCTTTTGTTGCTTCTCCTCAAAATTCTGGTAATCTGATAGTGGGATCGTGTCCCATCATTCGAAATACTGAACTGCTCCCTCCGTCGCGCAGTGTAGATACTTGACTAACACTTCCTGAACTGACTCCTCCAGTTGTTTCTCCTATGGTAGATGTACTTCTTGTTGTCAGACTTCCTCTGAAATTCGGTTGTCTAAACGGTGGTGTTCCCTTTGGTGTATTAGTTGCACATGGGTTTATGGGTTCCACACTGACATTAATATGGATAGGATGGTTTCCTTCTCCTCCCATTCTTGGGCCTCTTGTTTTCCTCTCATAAGTTGTGCGCAGGATTTCTTCAATCTGCTCCACAGCCCAAATATCCTCTACCTCTTCCTCATCACTTTCCAAGCCCTCCCTCGCGGATACGACTCTCTTCTTGGTATTCACCTTATATTGGTAGGGTACTCCGCTACGCATGTTTCCTGATGACGCCAAGATCCACTGAAGCTGGTCGTCATCCATCAAGATCGTGTCCAAGAGTTCCTCCTTCTTGTCTTTATCCTGGCCTTCTTCCATTTATCTTCTCTCTGTCAGTGCTTCCCCTATGCACGCAAGGAAGTCTAGCTGTTTGATTCCATTTTCCTTACACATTTGTTATATAGAAATATTTTCATAGAAATATACAATGATCGAATGTACCTTCCTCTAGGTCTGCATTGAAATTCTTTCTCTTTTGCGCTATATGACTTCGTTGTGTCGACTGCAAACTCTGTGGTGAAGCCTACCACAATACTGTCAAGCCAAAAGTCAACTGTGCGGGTGAATTTGTTGTTCACCTGCTGTAACTGCTCAACCTGTACTAGGGTCAAATCTAGCTGTTGGATCCATTTCGTCGGGTGGTTATCTTTCAACCTTAGTATCCACTCCTGCAGTAAGTGGGGGAAATCACAGAAAAAGACTTCGTGTAAATCCGTAAACACGTATTTATCCAAATATTTGCGAGGTGTGATGCTAGGGTTTCTATTGTCTTTCTAGGCAAACTCTAGATCTTTGGTTCTCAACCAGCCTTTGATTTCTACTTTCGTGGGGTTCCACAGTCTCAACATTCCCTTCTAATAGCCTAGTGTTCTTCTCGTTTCACTCATTCTTTTCTCATGCACTCTATCTCATCTACCCAGTCCTCTCTTGTTCCTCTTAACATGGAAACAAAACCATTTGTTGTTTATCTTTCATTCTGTGGTTAGTCTTACCAGCCTGTCTATTTGAGTTATTGACCCAGGGTTCATGTCATTTGGGTTTCCAACAAAGTCTCTAAAACTATCGGCCCTTTTGGTAAACCAGAAGGTAACACAATACACAGAATGCACTATGCAGTCTCACTCAAGATAGCTTTAAATGGGTGGATGTAAGACTCAAGTGTTTATAGCCTAGGATTGCGTATGAGATAGGGGTTTATTAATCAGAGCCATGCACTACGAACTATGAGGGTAATCTACCTATTCCTTGTAGGTGCACATTCCCATTACACAGATTACTTCCCAAACAACATATTTGTGTTCCATAACAATGTATGAACTCATTTATTAAGCATAACAATAGCCTACTGAAAGAAAGTAAAGAGATGCATACATTCATCACATTACATAGTTATTACCATGGTTCACCCCCTCCTGGGCTATGTCCACAAATATTTGGCTCTTGGCTCTTTTATTATGGCAGTTCTGCATTTCCAGCATCGTACGCTTACAATTCCCCTCTTATGGGTAAGATCTATATGAGGCAAACTAGATCGCACCAGGCTTTACAACCTATGAACTAATACTCACATCTACCTTCTCTCCTCCTTTCTAGATCAACAACTTACAAAAATGGTACATAACAGTCAATATCGCATACTGAATCCACTCATGCATAACTACAGTAAAATATGGGATAACAATACTAACACCCCAAGCAAATACACAACTTTTCAACACAAAACAGTCGAAAACTCTACATGATACCTACACATCTATATTTATACATTTTGGGCTCTTCAGCCATTTACAAAGCATTACAAAAACTCTAACCCTACCGACGTTAGATTTTCCTCCCATGCACGTGTGTTGTTCTTCCTCCAGCTGTCACTTTCTTTGTGCACACTTTCTTGCATGCACGCGTGTTTTTCTTTCTCCAGCTGCTACTTCTGTTTCTACATGCTTTCTTTCCCACGATTTCCCTTATTTCCACTTCAGCCTAGTGCCAACAAAGACAACAAGTGAGAGAATGTTGGGTTGATATATTCTTTGTAGTGAAAGAACAATCATCTGACTATTTATTCGAGGTGGATCGACTCAATGATAAGTCAACCGATGAGTCAAGCCAAGTCGATGGTTAAGTTGAAGGTTGAAGTGATCGATTTTGAAAGTTGAAGTCGAAGTGATCGAAGGGAATTCAAAATGTCAGGAGGTCAAGTGGAAATCGACTGGAGGTCGACTGATAAATTGATTAAATTCGATTGTAACATAATCTCGAGATTCATGGGATTGTAGCCATTTTTCTACATGGATTTGTAATCATTTTTGGGTGCCATTATTTAGGGTTTTGTGTACTGTAAATCTTATAAATAAGGCATGTTGTAATATTGTAAAATATAATCTTTAGATGAAGGTTGATGGTCATGTAGATGCAAGTCAAATTGGTTGCAGGGTTGTTCTCGTGTAAAGAAAGAGAGTATGATGGCGATTGTGTCTTAGGTGTAGACCAAGGTTAGTCATGTAATTGTTTATTCATTGAATGAATAAGATAAGTACAAGAGAGAAATATAGTCAAGTAATGCATGTTTTCCCGTTTTGGGTTTCCAAGGTAAA
>SNQJ01S0148110.1:23643-36129 GCA_010110895.2 Picea sitchensis
TCGAGGGATTCAAGGGGAGGGCCTCCACCTGAAGACATCGCTAGAGAACTGCAGAAGATCAAACTTCCATAGTTTTATGGGGGTCGTGTCAGTGAACGTGAAGAGACATGGTTGGAAGGCACGACAAGTTGTTTCACCTTAAGAGACTATGCATCCATATCAAAGGTGAATATAGAAATTTTTCAATTGAGAGACAATGCCTTGAATTGGTGGGGCAACCTGGAGAGGCAGTTGCACATTACCCCAGACACCGTCTCTTGGGAACCTTTTGAGGAAAGGTTCCAAAGGAAATATCTACCATCTTACTACGAGGAAGAACAGGTGGGAGCATTTCATGCTCTAGTACAGGGAAATAGGACAATGGAAGAGTACGAGATCAGGTTCATGGAATTGGTAAAATATGTTTTGTACATGGATAATGATCAATGACAGGCATAATTCTTTGTCTATGGGTTAAACCCTAAGATAAGGGCCATGGTATGGATGTGGAAACCGTCTTCATTAACAGAAGGAGTAGAAAATGCACATTATGTTGAGGAACACATGAACTTAAATGGAGGTATGAGGTCGACCTTTCTGCATCGTCCTGGATTCGTGGGGAAGGCCCCCAGGACATTCTCCAGGGGAGGGAGCTCCAAGCCACCTCCATATGGTAATAGATTCACACCAAGGATAGTCACCACAGGTATTTCAATGGCAGTAAGTGCAACATCTCGATCATCACCAACGACGCAGGCAAGTCCACGACCATATCAGGGAGCATCTAGTAGGGGCAGGGGTTCCAGGGGAATGAACTCACTTCAGATACCATCACAGAGCAGTGAGAAGGTTCCATCTCGTGTTACGTGTTGGGGGTGTGGAGGACCCCATTACCAGCGTGACTACCCAGAGTTGCAAGCAGGATTTGTGCATAAAGAAGGAAAGGACCCGATGGGAAGAGAAAGTGGCAACCACCATATTTATGAAGTATTTAATAATTTCCAGACAGAACATCAATCCACAGTGGTGGAGTTGTCAGGTACGCAAAATCATATCAATGTTAAAATTTTATTTGATTATGGTGCTACAGATAGTTTCATTTCACCATCTGCATTAGAAAAGAGTGGGCTGGTAGCCTACGAGCATGATGACTTTAAACAAGTCGAGATGGCTTCAGGGGAAAAACAAGTGGTAGGACCTAGCGTTGATAATAGTCTAGTAGACCTGGGAGTGTGTACTACCAGGTTGAAGGTATACATCACTGCCCTCGGGGCATATGACCTAATCATTGGAATGTATTGGTTAGAAGCCCATCGAGCTATGGTAGATTGTTTCACAAAAAGGGTGCTTTGTGTTGATGATGAAGGAAGGCCAGTAGAGATCTAGGGTGTACGGAGAAAGGTGTCTCTACGCTTTATCTCAACTATGAAGGCTAAGCGGTGCATGAGGAAAGGGTGTCGACTTTATGTCGTGGAAGAAGTGAATGAAAGGAAAGGACCCTCCTTGGATCAGTACCCAGTATTGTCAGAATTTAAGGATGTTTTTCCAAATGAGTTGCCAGGGTTACCTCCTGAGAGGGAGCTTGATTTTACTATTGAGATAAAACCTAGTGCATAACCAATTTCCAAGACTCTGTATAGGATGACCACACTAGAAATTTGTGAGTTGTAGATGCAGTTGAAAGAGCTACTCGACTTAGGGCTAATAAGGCCCAGTGTCTCACCTTGGGGTGCACCAGTAATTTTTGTGAAGAAGATAGATGGTTCCTTACGACTGTGTATAGATTACAGAGACTTGAACTGTGCTATAGTGAAAAATAGGTACCCAATACCACGAATAGATGATCTCTTTGATCAGATGAAAGGAACAGTGTTATTCTCAAAAATTGATTTGTGATCAGGGTATCACCAGTTAAGGATTAACGAAGGCGGTATTCCTAAAACTGCCTTTCGAACTCGGTTTGGGCATTACGAGTTCGTTGTAGTACCTTTCGGACTGACCAATGCACCAACAATATTCATGAGCCTCATGAATGGTGTATTCCGGAAATACTTAGACCGCTTTATACAAGTCTTTCTAGATGATATCCTCATCTATTCTAAGAATGAAAGAGAACATGAGGAACACTTGCAAGTGGTGTTGTCTTGCCTTAGAGAGAACAAATTGTATGGGAAGTTGTTGAAGTGTTCCTTATTCCATAAATAAAATCACTATTTAGGTCATATCATTTCCGATGAAGGAATCTTTGTGGACCCAGAAAAGGTAAAGGCCATTATGGAGTGGTCAGTGCTAAAAAATGCTCATGAGGTAAGAAGCTTCATGGGGTTAGTAGGTTATTATTGGATATGTGTGGAAGGGTTCTCTAAAATAGAAAAACCCATCACCACTTTGCAGTGCAAGGGGTTCAGGTATGAATGGACAGAAGAATGTGATAGTGCATTCATCGAGCTTAAAAGGTTACTAACTAGTGCACCAATTCTATGAGTGACGGATATGGAAAAGGACTTCACATTTTGCACAGATACCTCAAAGCAAGGGTTGGGGTCCGTGCTAATGCAGGATGGAGGAGTGATAGCTTATGTGTCAAGGAAGTTGAAGAAACGTGAGGAACTTTACGCTACTCATGATTTAGAGTTGGTAGTTGTAATGCTAGCTCTGAAACTTTGGAGGCACTATCTAGTAGGGAAAAACTTTGAGCTCAAAACGGACCATCAAAGTTTAAAACATCTCTTCACTCAAAGGGATCTGAATGCCAGACAAAGGTGATGGAGTGAGTTCATGAGTTAGTATGATTTTAGTATTTCATATATCAAGGGAAAAGAGAATGTGGGCACGGATGCCTTGAGTAGGAGGCCACATGTCTTCTCCTTGGTACCCTTAAAATTCAATATGAGGGAATGTGTGTTGACGCAACTCCATGGAGACAATTGGTATTTAAAGGTTACTTCAAACCTCCAGAGTGGGAGGCAAGTAGATCCAAAGTATGAAGGATATAGTCTGGAAGAAGACAGAATGTTAAGATATCGAGGAAGGATGTACATCCCCGAAGGTGGGGATATTAGAAGCATCATACTGAAGGAATCCCATAGAGCACTTTATTGTGTGCATCCGGGTGTGAAGAAGATGTACACAGACATGAGGAAGCTTTTCTTATGGGTAGGCATGAAGCGCGAGGTAGTCCATTTCATCGCTAAGTGCCTAGAGTGTCAACAAGTGAAAACCTACCACCATCACTCGACAGGTCTCCTAGAACCACATGATGTTCCTATGTCCAAGTGGGAAGTCATTTCCATGGACTTTGTTGTGGGTTTGCCCCTCACATCTCATGACACAATGCCATTCTTGTGATAGTTGATAAGTTAACCAAGAGTGCTCATTTTATTTCGGTTAGAGACACTTATGATGTCATTGCTGTGGCATGCATGTTTGTAAGTGAGGTCATCCATTTGCACAGTATACCTAAGAAGATCATTTTAGATAGGGACTCCATATTCACTTCTAGGTTTTGGACAAGTTTGCAGTCAGCGTTGGGGACTCAATTGAACTTAAGTACATCTTATCATCCTGAAACAGATGGGAAAACTGAGAGAGTAAATCAGGTTATGGAAGACATGCTTAGGATGTATGTTATGGATAATTAAACCCATTGGGAGAAGTACCTACCTTTGGTAGAGTTTGCCTATAATAACAATTTTCATAGCTCCATTGGAATGCCACCCTATGAAGCTCTGTATGGAAGGCCATGGAAAACGTCATTGAGTTGGGAGAGGTTAGAAGACCGAGTAACAGTTGGGCCAGAATTGATTCAAGAGATGGAGGAATAGGTGATTTAGATTAGGCAGAGACTAAAGGAAGCACATGATAGACAGAAACGTTATGCGGATGCACACAGGACTGATCGAAGTTATAAAGTGGGAGATCAAGTTTTCATTCGTATCATGCCTAATAAGAGTACCATTTGGTTCGGGAAGGGGACAAAGTTGTCACCTCGATTTATAGGACCGTTCAAAATCCAAGAGAAAATTGGACCTGTTTCCTATCGTCTCGTACTGCCACCCCACTTGCATAAACTCATAATGTTTTTCATGTATCTGTTCTATGTCATTATGTTGCTAATGAATCACATAAACTAAATTGGAAGGAATTGCAGGTATTGGACATCGGAACCCTCATGGTAGAACCATTATGCATATTGGACTGTAGAGTCTGACAGCTCAGGAACCATCTGGTAGACCAAGTTAAGGTCCAGTGGGGCAAGTATAGTCCAGGATCTACTACTTGGGAAGATGTCGAGACGTTACGATGAGATTATCCCTCACTTTTCTGACCACCTCGAGAATATGTTCTCGAAGGTTGGGTGTATGTAACACCACCTTTTGACTTAGACAACTAGGATTACCTGAGGCCTAATCACTTTTTTTTTATTATTCACAATAAAACTATTAATGATACACTTGAACTTTTAAGACGTAGAAACCTGTATGAATGTTTAAATGTTATTTGAATGATGATGGATATGATGCAATCTACTAATGGAGGAATAGGTGATTCAGATTAGGCAGACTAAAGGAAGCACATGATAGACGTAAAAGTTACGCGGATGCACACGTGACTCCATCGGGTTATAAAGTGGGAGATCAAGTCATTCATATGTGGCCTAATAAGAGTACCATTTGGTTCGTGAAGGGGACAAAGTTGTCACCCCGGTGAGTAGGACCGCTCAAAATCCAAGAGAAAATTGGACCCATTTCCTATCGCCTCGCATCACAATTCCAATTCTGCATAAAACTCATAATGTTTTCATGTATCTATTCTAATGCCATGTTGCTAATGAATCACATAAACTAAATTGGAAGGAATTGCAGTGTATTGGACATGGAACCCTCATGGTAGAACCAATATGCGTATTGGACCAGAGAGTCCGACAGCTCAAGAACCATCTGTTATACCAAGTTAAGGTCCAGTGGAAAAGTTTAGTCCAAGATCTACTACTTGGGAAGATGTTGAGACGCTAATGAAGGAGATTATTCCTCACTTTTTGACCACCTCGAGAATATGTTCTCGGTTGCGTATGTACACCACCTTTTGACTTAGACACTAGGATTACCTCGAGGCCTAATCACTTTTTTTTATTATTCACAATAAAACTATTAATGATACACTTGAACTTTAAGACGAGGAAACCCTATGAATGTTTAAATGTTATTTGAATGATGATGGATATGATGCATCTACTATGAATCTAAAATTCTATGAATGTTTAAAGCTGTTATTACGATGATGCGATATATATTGTGTGAATATGAATTCTATGAATGTTTAAATGTTATTGATGATGTTGGATATGATGCAATCTAATATGTAAAATCGATAAATCTATGAATGGGTAATGTTAATTGAATTGTGGGGATATTATGAGATCTATTTCCAACTTGAAAAATTTGATGTTAAAGTTGTTGGCACGCGGATACCGAATTGAAATTATGGTTGTATGCAATTACATGATGATAATGCATATATATGTATGAGTTTGTGCTACGCATTCACCTACAGTCATTGGGCCATGAAATAGCCAAGGGATAATGATAATGAAAGTGATTCATGACCACCGACGAGAAAACAATATGGTATGAATCTGTATGTGAAATTACATTGGTATGGATGCATTGCTATCATATGTGGACCAAAGGCAGGATTTTAGGTGGTGAGAGTGCCCAAAACTAAATAAATGATAACAAAACTCCCAACAACACGGTGCCACTCAGATGGGGTCCATTGTAGGGTGGACCCTAGTCCTATTAGGAGGGTGGAGGCATTTCACCAGATATCCTCCGAAAACCGGAGTCATGGGAGGACGGTGTTAGCACACACTCCCCTAGATCGCCCCGATGATGATTAACACCGCCCGTTGGGGAAGTTTGGTCAAGATATATGACATCTCGCTTACGGGTTCTATTTGAGTTAGGTCAATATAGCTGACGCCCAAGATAGTCCAAAGAAAGGAAGGATAACAAAGCTGGTTTTCTCCAAGCATCTTCGACCATTTCACCAGTCTCCTTCCCTCGGTCACTTCGTCTTTTACTTTCTTCTCAAATTTTGCAATAGGATCCATCCGGTGATATGCATTTCGATGATTAAATCCTTCATGATAGGATTTAGTCTAATTCCTTCACTGACCCTAGTTCATCTGCAGTTCGTAGGTGAAATTGTGTTGCCAATATTCATGGAGCAAGCTTTTCTTTTTTCTTCATCGATAATTTTATCGCATTATTTGAACATACCGGTTTGTTGAAGGTCGCCGATATGCATTCTCCTTTTCCTCTTTTTTCCTATTAACGATCTTACCTCCTTTAGTTTAACAAGAATTAGATGAATGATTTGATTCATGGTTACCCTGTTCTGGAATAAAACGTTAATCACCAACAACAGGGTAATGTCACCCATGTTTTGAATAACAATTATCATTGACTGCCAATCATAGGATACCGGACGGCAAATCCTTCTAGGTATAACAGCCTATCACATTTGGCCATTGATTTAACAATGATGAGCTCTTCACTATTTTTAGCTGTGCTCACCCAAAGATCACATCTTTTAGAATGGCACTCAAAACAAGTGTCATGGGTTATTTTGATTATCGAACTTTTCCCTTTCCACATGCGATTTTTTTGATTTGACATATTCAATGATATTTAGACACGTGACATCGGGGTGTGATAGAGCAATAGATCAATTCGCTTTTCCGGAGGCGACCGTGGCACCACGTGGCTTCGAGGAGAAACAGTGGTATTCCTATTGGCTTGCTTTCAAAATATTAACCTTCACATTAGTTCTCGTCCCGATATGATCCACGACGATTGATATGTGGTGCCCATGATCTGTGACTCATCGGGTCCCATCAACTTCACCTTTCCACTATATTTAGCCCCGCTATATATGGCATTCTTCCGGGATTTAATGCGACTCCTATACCGGATTCACCATCATGGTCTCAAGACTTGAATCCGACATACCTAAAATTTTACAATGATAACAATAACTGCTAGGAAGGATATTTCTCGATTCATGACTTTTTCGGGACTAGGAGAAGATTATTTTTCATCGCTCAAAGTTGCCCCCATGTCAAGGACTGGTGAGAAACCTATTGTGGCGGTATGATGAAGAGGAACACTCTCTATTCTTCGGCCATACCCACTTGGAATTATTTATGAGACACCATCAAGGAAACGTATATATTATCTCGTGGGGATCTATGAGGACAAGTACATAAAATGGACTACGCGGCAGCAAAGGGATCAAGATGTGCATAAGCTAACGAATCTTTTCTTTGCACCCTACGCCAAAAGTTGGGTATCAAAGATTCAGAGAAACATTTGCGTTGAAGCATCACAGTTGTCTCTACAGATACATTCAAGAGGAAATGGTGTTCCTTAACATATCCTCACTTGGTACAGCATACCAGTATGCTTCCAAGATTGAGAAATTCAAACAGAAGATGCGAGACTTTGGATCTGTGAATCCAAAGAAAAAGAAAGGTTCCCCCAAACCACAACAAAAGGACAAAGCCAAGGCATGTATGCTCAAGACAACTTGTCAAAGCCATAAGCAAAGAACAACATCATGAAGCCAAAAGAAGGACACAGAAAGTGGGTGTGAGTTCCATAAGAGCTCCTCTCACAACACAAGTGAGTGTCGAGGAAAACGCTAATCGGGTGGTCGAGATGAGGGCTTCTAAATCAAATGCATGCTCTAACACTACACCTAACCCCAGAAGGGGATTGACATGGGCAAGAAGATTATTGATGTGGAGCCTAATGCCACTACTATCACCATGAAGATCCAAAAGGAAGAAACGGAACATCCAAAGGAGGAGGAGCGCCTGGTTCACTCCTGCATGTGGGTAAAGGATTCTCTATATTTCATTGTTGACAAGGGGAGCCAAAAGAACCTCATTTCGACAGAGGTCATGAAGCGCTTGGGCTTGCTGACCACATCACACCCACATTTGTACACCATCGCAGGAAGCCTGCTGACGGATCTCCGTGATCATCCAAAGAAGGTCGCCTTCCTACAACATCAAAGCCCTTCATCGAAGGAGGTATTATGTGACATTGTTCTTCTTGATGTTTGTGATGTATTTTTAAGCCAACCATACTTGTGGAAGTGAAATGTTATGTATGAGTCCCAGCCTCATGCGCTATTGTTACCCTGGGAAATAAGTTGTACAGATACCAGAGGTACCACCTTCGTCGCTATCTTTGGTTAATGAAAACAATGCAGTAAGCCTTACTTCCAAAACTAGGAAATTTGTTTTCCTCGTGATCCACCCTCAGGGAAAGAAAAGACTATGGTCAATAACTCCATATTGTGGCTCCTCTGCATGAAAACAAAAAAATGGACAATGTCATGGAGGAGTACCATGACATCTTCACCTCACCCGCAGAGGTGCCTCTACAGACTGCCATATCAAGAACCCCATCGATCTAACCTGTGTGCATCATTTCCCAATGGACTGATCTATCAATGCTCAGTTATAGAGAACAATGAAATCAAGAGGCATATTCAGTATTTGTTGCAGAAAGGTCACATCCCGCCAAGTTCATCACCCTCATGGGATCTCGATCATGTTGGTGTAGAAGAAGGATGGGACTTGGATACTATGTATTGACTATCGGGCGATGAACAAGATCATTACCCAAAAATAGGTAAATTCGATCCCACTGATTGATGACCTTCTAGACCAACTCAAAGGGGAGAAATATTTCAGCAAGATTGACTTGAATTTCAGGTATCACCAAGTACCAATCGAATCGTCTGATGTCTAGAAGACTTCCTTCAAATCAAGGAGGGCCTTTTTCAATGGTTAGTCATGCCTTTCGGGTTGATGAATTTCTCCTCAACCTTCATGAGGTTGATGGAAGACATATTGCAGCCATTCACCAACTCATTTGTAAGAGTGTACTTTGACATCATGATCTTCAAATGTGACATGGGAAGAGCACTTCCACCACATCCGACAAGTCCTCCAAACACTGCGAAAAACACAAGTTGTGTGCCAATTTGGAGAAGTGCACTTTGGCATGACCTAGGTTTAGTATTTGGGATACATTATTGATGAGCCGTGGTGGTGCATGTGATCCAACCAAGATCCAAGTCATCCTGGCTAGCCCCTAATTACACTCTAACAGAGCTTCACATCTTTCTGGTCTTGCTAATTTCTACCCCAAGAGGTTTGTGTTAGATTCTTCCATATCACTCTAGCCTTGATTCAAGTCACCTCAAGGGAGGAGCTTAAAGAAAATTATTTTGGCTGAAATGTCAACGTATAGTGCTGACAGAATTGAAACATTTCCTATGTTGTGCCCCAATGCTCACATTACTGCATTCTGTAACAACCATTTGAGATCAAGACATAGGCCTTCCTTCGACTATGCTATTGGGGAAGTTCTAACTCAACAGGGGCATCTAGTGGAATATCACAAGTGACACTATCCAAAATGTCTCGAAGTATCCCACTTATGACAAAGAAATGTATTCTGTTGTGCAGGCAAAGTTTGTCGACAATGAAGCATTGGCATTTTGTGGAAGGAAATGATCATCCACACAAACCATCGACCCCTACAGAGTTCATACGTACACAAGGGAAGTTGCGTGGATGATCGCCATCAAGTGGTATGCATATCTCGCAATAGCTTCATTTGAACATCATACAAGAGGGGAAGCACCAATAATGTTGCAGACTACTCCTTCAACCGAATTTCACCAATCGCGGTGATAACCATCATGCCTGCCAACTCTTATGGGCACTAGACTGGACATCGCTTCTACAAGAGAAATACAATATTTCGTCTATACATAAGATGCTCTTGGAGGGTAACTGAAATCTTAAATTTTCACCTCTAGGATGCACTACTATGTCACTTGGGGCACAATCTTTTGTGTTCCTTCAAGCGAGCATAATAAGATGATTTGGGAAGCGCATCTATAGCTCCGTCACCGGGAATTTCGAGTTTGATAAAAAATGTACCATAGTACCGCTAGTAAGTATTTCATTGGCCAAACCTTCTACGATGTTAAAGTACATCATATCATGCACTTCTATGTCATTTCCAAACCACCATCAAGAAGCAAGGCTCCTTATACCTACTTCCACTTCTAGTCAATCCCTAAAATCCATCTCCATGGATGTTAGCTGTTGGGCCTTCCTTCACTAAGCATGGAAAATGAATGTGTTCATGGTCGCCAACAAATTCTCAAGATGGCCATTATGCATGCCTCCAAGAAGAAGAATATCACAGCCAGGCCACCGCTAAACTCTTTCGACATTGAATGAGTGTGGGTACACTGTATCCTGTCAGCCTATCATCTCTGTGACGAGACAACAGTTCTCAAGACATTTTGTCCGTACCGGGTCAATGTTGACACCGCTCTCACTAAGTCTACAACTTTCCATCCCTAAACCGATGGCCAAATGTAGGTCGCCAACAAGATGATCGTTCATATCTTTTGCATGTACAACTCCAAGAATCCACGCACATGGGATGAGAGCCTCCCTATGTAAAACATAGCCATAATCGTGCCCTCCATAGCTAAAACTAGCCATAACCCTTTTCGGGTGGGCTTGGGATTTCAACCACTATGCCCCATTGACATAGCCATACAATTTGTAGCTACTGTGCTCATTGGGCTCATGTCCAAATTGAGGCTACCAAGGCAAACAACTTCATTAAGTTAATATTCAACACATTCACCAACAGGTTCATGACATATTGATAGAGCCAATGTTAAGTACAAGTAGTTCCATGATCAACACATGGTACCATACTAGTTTCAGGTTGGCGAAAATTTTTGTTTACATTTGCAGAAGGAGTGTTTTATAGGGCCCCATCGGAAGATTTGGCCACTTTGTTATGGGCCCTACACCATCACTAGGGATGTAGTGGACAATGCCTTTGAGCTTAGTATCCCACCATTCATTGGTCTACACCCAATGTTCAATGTGGACCGCTTTGGCCTACTTACTTTCCACCTCTAATGGACACATCCTACATGGCGTAACAACTCACACCAACAGAAAGTTAAACCTTGTACTACATGGAACAAGCCACAATTGATCGAATCACTTTTGTAGTTCGTGAGTGCCACTATAGACTGCCTTTTTTCTCATCCAATTGATTGCTCAAATAGGTTAAACACATACCCACTTGTAGATCTTCTCTAATCCGCATTCTAGCCTAATCGGTGATCAACAAAGCCATGTATGTCCACCACTGCTTAATCCCCTCGCCTTCCTTGGTGGCATAACCCATAACCGTGGTGCCAATGAAGGTACTTGAAGACCCTTCATCGTTGTCCACGTTCTTCCTCGGTTTTGACATATACCTTCAAAACTCCACTGCATGTGCAATAACTGGTCTAGTACAAACCATTGCATACTATCAAAACTGCTAACTCAAGATCGCAGCATATGGAACATGGGACATGTTCTTCTTCTTCCGTGTCTTGGGACACCGACCAGGATAACTTTACACCTATAGAATAGGAACCTTGACCGTTTACTTCCATGCATATTAAACTTCCGCAATATTGTCTCAACATATTTTCTTTGATTCAACTAGAGTTTCATGTTTGCACGATCTCTTTTAATCTCCATTCCCAGAATGAAGTTAGCAGCACCGAGATCCTTCATGTCAAATCTGGAGGATAGTTGTGATTTCACCTCCTTGATAACATCCATGTTATTTCCTACCAAGAACATGTCATCAACATACAACACTACATAAATGAAGTGATTACCATCCTGCTTGGAATATACACAATGATCATCCCTACTTCTTACAAATCCCAATCCAAGGATGTATGTGTCAAACTTTTGGTACCACATCCTAGGTGATTGTTTCAGACCATATAGTTGTTGGACAACTGAGAGGGGGGGGGCGGGGTGAATCAGTTGTTACTAAGCTTAAACAATTATGATTCTTTTAAAACTCTTTTCAGAATAATTGAATGATGATCACAATAATGCAAAGAAATAAACACTAGCACATTCAGCATCAGTCACATAAATGAGAAACACAAAGACAGATATTTTCCGAGGAAACCCATACAGGGTAAAAACCTCTTCTTCTTTATATGATAAGTAATAATTACATTCTTTACATTATCATACATATGAGCACCAACTCATAATGAGGCTACAACCTCTATTTTGCAAGCTGCAACTTGCTGAGAGAACCAACTCTCTATTTTCTCTAGCACCCACTAGAAGGAAGCACCAACTCCTTGGTTTCTTTAGCACCAACTAGAAGGAAGCACCAACTCCCTGGTTTCTCTAGCACCAACTAAAAGGAAGAACCAACTCCCTGGTTTCTCTAGCACCAACTAGAAGGAAGCACCAACTCCCTGAGTGTTTCCAGCACCAACTGGAAGGAAGCACCAACTTCCAATCATACAGGCACCAACCTGTATAACAGAGAACAAGAGTTCTCCCTTGCACCACCCTACCAC
>SNQJ01S0148111.1:8046-18437 GCA_010110895.2 Picea sitchensis
ATCCTTCTAGAAGCGGAAGCTTCTATTAGGTCTTCTTACATCCGCCTTATTCTATTTTATTGAGAGGTCTTATTAATATTGACCTTTATTACATCCGAATACATTGATCTACCTATGTGCGGGTTAGGACCTTAACAGTAACTTTTCCACATGATCTATCCTAGCCTATTCTTGTCTCCACTTCATGACGTTGGATTTAATCACCAACTAGTGACTTCGAAATAAGAAGGTTTGTCTGCTTGGTTTGATTTCTAGATTTTATTAGCAAGTGTTGTTCATTTTCGTAGTTGGCCATAGATTTTTTGCGTAAAATTTTTTGCTCATCCAACATCGACCCTCCATGTCGTTCGCGTAGGGCCCAGGGAATTCCTCCAAAAAATATGGAGGATTACCTCCCTCTACCCCCTCATTCACCGGAGGGCTCTCCTCAATAGAGTGAGCTCTAGGACACTGTAACCTCACAAGAGGAAGGTTCTGCCTCTTTAGAAAGTTTCTGAATTATTTATGATACTCTAGAGGCTTTCCACATGCTTGTTGGATACGAGAGACGTATTCTCCGACTGAATTCATCTGGAGAACTTATTGTTGACACTTCTGGAATACCGACCAGACCCCATTCAAGCCCTGGAGTCAGGGATCCCCTTTGGACTACCAACATATTTAGAAGCCTACCTCGCATTGTGCGAGACCTTTACAGATCAAGGACAGGTGTTGAAATACCTGTCGTATCACAAATACCCGAAGTGTTTTCTACCTACACGGTGTCGCTAAACCATTTTTTTGGTGCAACCAGTGATATCACCGTTGTTCCAGGCACACAGTCTGCTAGTCCTAGCTCATATTTTTCTCTCCAGGTGGCCCATTCTACCACGGTCCCACACATTACGACTATTCCTATCAGGAATGTGGTGGTTAGCCAAGCTCCCATTGGCACGCCACTCTCGTCTAGACCTATCCCGTCACTCCCTCCTGGGTATCACGCTTTGAATCCTTACACCGCTATCCCTACTCAGGTTCCATCCGGAGTTTCTCGACTTTTTGTTCCACCTGGGTACAATGTTGCTACCGGTTTTGTTCCTACGCCTTCCCAGGTCCTCTCCGGAGGGTCTCATCCACCTTTTCACAGGGCATCTAGCCCTAGTGGCTACAATCCAATTGGAAGCACCCATCATCCGTTCACTTCTGGTTACCATACTCCTGTTGGAGGGAAATCTCACATTGGGGGCTATCCTCTACTTGGAGGACAATCTGAAGTTGGACTCTATAACCCGCTATATGGACAGAACACATTGGGATCACTAGCCCACCTTTGGAACCTCCTTTCCCAGGGAAATACACAATCATCCGAGGGGGAACAACCTCAAAGAAACCCTTTTATACCCCCTCACTCAGGCCAGCCATATCCATTTGGGTTCCACTTAGGGTCCACATGTTCACTCTAGTGTCCCTTTTCAAGGGAACATTCCCAACCAACCCAACCATATGGGCTACATGCTTCCACATCCTCAGCTGAATCTGTTAGGAAACTCCACATACATGCAGACATCTTGCATTCCTACTGGTATACCGACGGGACTTCATCCCCAAAGTCACCAATATCCTCAAGTGAATAGACAACTTCTTTTTCTAGCCACTTTGGATCTACCTGACTTGTCTAGAATCTTGAATCATCATATCTTTCATTCTCCCCATTGGCCCTTCATACCAGCCAAATTACCATCTGACATCCCCAAATTTGATGGTAAACTAGGAGAAGACCCAAACAATCATGTTATGACTTTCCACCTTTGGTGTCTTTCCAACTCTTTGATGGATGACTCCATTCGGTTACATCTCTTTCAACGAACTTTCACGGGTTCAGCTACAAAGTGGTATATAGAATTTTCGTGAGGTTTCTTTAATGACTTCAACACCCTTTCCATGTCTTTTCTCACACATTACCAACTGCACATCCGCTATGAGATAGGAACCGAGATTTTGAGTTCCTTTAAACAGTCTTATGCCACTAACATTTCCGATCACATCCATGAGTGGAGACGCAGAAGACGCTTGATCAAACTTGACCTTCTTGATCAGTTATTGGCTGAATGGTTCACCAAATCATTCGTCAATGAAATATCCCATGATATTTCCATGTGTGGTGTTGTCACTAAAGAACAGGCGATTAGTGGTGCTCAGTACCTAGATCTTGTTTATTCACAAACGGACACTCTTTACAACTTACTCCCTGACACTCCTCGTCCTTCTACCACGGCTACCTCAACAACCCCAGCAGCTTCTCATGTTATTGATGGTGTGATTGGTACTTTCCATGGTCAACCTTAATCCGTGTCTTCCTCTCACACCAATCTCAAATCCCATGCTTCTAATGTTCAAACTGTTATGACTCCTACTCCTTCCACCGGTAAAACTTCGGAAGTTAATGTCATTCAATCAAGCCCTGCCAGTAAAAACAAATCTAAAAAAAGAAAGGGTAAGAATAAGGAGGATAAAAATAATAATCCACAATCCGACAAGACCAAGACACAACCTCTTGATGATAAGGCTAAACGCAAACTTCGATATCCTTGCCTTATCTATGGTGACAATCACTACACGAAAGATTGTCCAAGACGTGTCGAGGTCACAAAGCTCCTTCAAGGGACCGTGAAACCTCCTACACCTACCATTTTGTCTCAACCCTTCCCTTCTACACAGCAGGCCCAATTAGTCATTCATGAACCTTCTTCTTCCACTACTTCGTATGTCCTTATGTGTACTGGTGATTCTAATAAGAATGACGTTACACTTACTACTCGGGCCAAAGATTACTCTCCTTCTAAGGATAAAGTTGACGATGTCCCACCTTCGTTGGTTCAGCCACCTCCTTCAACTCCACCTCCCAACGGTCCTCTTCATCTCGAACGAATGAGCCCCGATACAGTTCTCCCNCCCCCCCCCCCCCCCCCCCAAAAGGGTGTTGTTCGAAAGTCTGCCTTTAATCCTCATGCGTGTGTTGCTAAAAACTATAGTATTGTAGAAGACCTTGCGTAAGCACCCTCCGCGATGTCAGTTCTCAAAGTCCTTCAAAGTTGTCCCGCTCAACGGAAGGCATTGTTAAAGGCTATTGGTGGAATTGATCCTACGGATACGAATTTGATAATATTTGACCTGGAAGATCACATTCCATGGCTACCCCCTCAGCTAGTGTTTCAGATCCAAGTTGTTGTCGAGAACAAGAATATATGTAGAACCATTATTGACGAGGGCGCCTCAACGTGCGTTATGTCAATCACTCATTGGAAGGCCATTGGCTCTCCTCCTCTTTCTGAATCACACAACACACTTAAGGCCTTCAATGGCTATGGTTTTAAACCCTACGGTGTACTTCCCTCATTGTCTATTACGTTGGAAGGCAAATTGATCAATATCGAAGTTGAGGTCTTTGATGCACCTCTCGACTATAACCTCTTACTTGGTCGTAGTTAGATTGATTCCATGTGTGCAGTTGTGTCTACCCTTTTTCGTGTAGTACATTTTCCACACCAGGGAAAATTCATTACTGTAGACCAGCTGGCCTTCTTCAACTCTGATTCTCATACTAGCAACGTACCCTTTATCTCGAAGACACCTCCTAGGTATGAGAATGTCGGTGTGGGTCTCCTGAAAGATTCCACTTTAATGGGTACCTTCCCAATACCACCACCCAATATTCCACCTCCTTTTGTCGCCTCAATCAACATGATTTCCACCTCCGTCCACGAAACACCCGCGTCTCATGACCTGTGGATAGTACCCAACCCCGGTGCTTATCTTCGCTATGGTGAACAAATGCCTTTAAGCCCGGTTGAATCTACTTATCAAGTCATTCAATCGGCAACCCCTTCTACTCCCTCTCTTGGTGATTCATCTCTCGATCCGTTTCACGTAATATTTCCTATGGACGAGATGATCATGACAGTTATTTCCATGGAAGACACTCCATGGGACGATGGACATAACCGTTCCATTCTCTTCCTGGAGCAACACACCATAGAGAGTTACCAATGGATTTCGACTTTGTCGACCGTTGTTGTCATTTCCTCTATTCCCGAGTCAACACACAATGTGCTTTATGAAGGGAACCTGAGTAATATTTCACCCATCGTTCCTCTTGACATATCCATTAAACCTGGAGTTGTAAAAAATGTTCATATTGGAGCCGCATGTTCCGATGATAAAGTTGTAACTTATAAAGCTATTTTTCAAGAATTTTGTGATGTTTTTGCTTGGAGCTACGAAGAGATGTCAGGTATTGACCCCAATATCGTTGTGCATGAAATTAATATCTACCCGGATGCTAAACCCATTCGGTAGATACTTCGCTGGGTCCACCCTCATAAAGTCACCGCTATCAAGCTCGAAGTTGAAAAACTTCTTAAAGTCAGATTTATCTATCCTGTGGTTTTAACCGATTGGGTATCCAATATCGTTCTAGTCAATAAAAAACAAGGCATGATCTGTGTATGTGTCGATTATAGGGATATTAATAAAGCTTTTCCTGAGGACAATTATCCAACCCCCTTCGTTGACCAGATCGTCCACGATTGTGCCGGGAGTGAAATCTTCTCTTTGATGGACGGTTTCTCTGACTATAATCAGATTAATATTCTGCTCGTGGATCAACACAAGAGTACTTTCATTTGTCCATGGGGTACCTTTGCCTACCGGAAACTGTCTTTCAGTTTAAAGAACGCTGGTGCGACTTTTCAACACGCCATGTCTTATTCTTTTCACGATATCAAGCACATCATACAACTGTATCTCGATGATCTACCGACCCATTTCATGCGTCGCCAAGATCACCCGGCCCATCTCCGAGCCATTTTCATTCGCTGTCGTTACTATCATATATGTTTAAACCCAAACAAATGTGTTTTTTGTGTGGATTCTGGCCAACTTCTGGGTTTTATTGTGTCACTTCATGGAATTAGGGTGGACCCTTTGAAGGTTGAGGCTATCCTCAATATACCTCCTCCTTCCACACTTTGCCAGCTCCAAAGTTTGCAAGGGAAGGCAAAATTTTGGCGTCGATTCATCTCGAATTACGTTGAGTTAACACTAGGATTTACTCGACTATTGAAAAAGGGTTACAAATTCATATGGGACGAGACTGCCAACAAAGCCTTCGAAGCTTTAAAACTTTCCCTAACCCGTACACCACTGCTTTTCCCACCCGATTATAGTCGAGACTACTTCCTCTACCTCAACGCTTCGGACTCTATCATTGCCATGGTTTTATTCCAAGAAGATGATTCACAGGATGAACATATAATTTATTATTTGAGTTGCAGTCTTACGACTACCAAAACCAAATACCTGCATGTGGAAAAACTGGCCTTGGCAGCTGTTCAAGTTGTCCAACGTTTTCGTCACTATATCCTATTACGCAAGACCACTGTCATTTCCAATTGCAACCCTATGCAGCATATCTTGACATGCCAATTGCTAGGGGGCAAGTACTCCAAATGGATAGTGATTCTCCAGGAGTTTGACTTAGAGTTTGAACGCGCTAAGTCTAAGAAATCATTGGTTTTCGTCGAACTAATATGTGACCTTCCCTCCACTGAGACACAAAACGTGGCAGAAGATTCCTTACCTAATGAATCCCTTTTTCTGATCAGTTATGATGACGTTTGGTATGGATATATTATCATTTATCTCCAAACTCAAACTTTCCAACCCAACCTTTCTAGCACAGACCGTCGTCGTATACGGTATCAAGCCTGTCAATACATCATTCTCTATGACACTCTTTATCGTCATGGTGTTGACTCTATTTTTTGACGTTGTCTCACCTATGATGATGTTGAGAAAGCTTTGAATGACTGCCACTCTAGAGCATGTGGTGTTCATATGTTTGGTTATGCCACTTCCCAAAAGATCCTATGAGTCGGGTACTTCTGGCCTTCTTTGTTTAAAAATTGATACGATCTCATCCCGCTCCTTTACACCCTATAGTTTATGTTGGTCCTTTCACAAAATGGGGCATTGACTTCATGACATATAACCCTCACTCGGTCGGGGGGCATGGATACATCATCGTAGTTGTGGATTATTTCACTAAGTGGGATGAGGCGATGCCTACATTCGATAACACGGGAAAAAATGCAACACTTTTCATATTCAATCGTATCATCACTTGATTTGGAATCCTGCAAGCTATCGTTACTGATCACGGTAGCCATTTTTTAAACTTCATGATGTCTGATCTTACTGAAAATTTGGCTCTTCAACATGAAAAATAAACCCCCTACTATCTACAGGCCAATGGCCAGGTTGAAGCGATAAACAAAGTTCTTATTACTATGCTTCGATGGATAATAGGAATTCACAAGAAAAATTGGCACATGATGTTGTTTTCAGTATTATGGGCCTATTGGACATCCATGAAGTCTTCCACGGGATTTATTCCTTTCCAATTAGTGTATGGTATCAAATTTATCATGTCGATTGAATGTGAGATGCCATCTTTGAAGCTAGTCATTGAACTTCTTCCCAACACCTCTGCTGAAGAGGAACGTCTATTGTACCTGATGCACTTAGATGAAACCCGTCATGATGCCACCCTAGTTATTGAAGCTCATAAAAAGTGTGTCAAAGCCCAATATGACAAGCATGCCAAGCCACGTGTTTTTTCTGAAGGTGATCTAGTTCTCCTCTACAAACAAGATCATAATTTACTAGGGGCCGGAAAATTCGAGGCTATGTGGTGAGGCCCTTATATCGTCAAATGAGTGTTGGATAAGGGATCTTATGAGTTAGTGGATTATGATGGCATTCCTTTGAGTGAACCTAGAAATGGGCTTTACTTGAAGAAGTAATATGCTTAGGGTATCTTTTCATGAGTGCTTGTATTTTACTGTATTATACTCTTGTGTGCTACTTTTGTGTGCTTTTTTCGTTATTTGGTTTCAATCCCCAACTGCTTACCTTGCATTGTGCTTGGTTTCCAGATGTCGATGTCTTCACTACCCTACATTGGCTTCGTCGATGGCGCTAGTCATAGTATTCAGAATTTAGCATCTATTGCTTGGGCAATTTATGCACCTACGAACGAGTAAATCAGTCTACATGGTGTTTTCCTTGGTCGTGCAACTAACAATATCGCGGAATACAGTGCGGTCATTGAATTTTTAATTGATGTTGTTTCACATGAGATCTGTCATCTAGTTGTACAACTTGATTCACAGTTAATAGTACTACAGTCAAGTATTGTCTATGATATCCGAAGTCCTACTTTGTTAAGGGTATATTTGAGAATTTGCCTCTTGGAACGTTATTTCGATTACATTGAATATCAACATATTCCTAGATGTCTAAATACATTAACAGATGCACTAGCTAGTTATGTGTTAGACAGACATTTAAGACACGTATAAATCCAATCATAATTCACATTTAAAGTAAAGTAATCCAGTAGAAGCATCATGTATATATAACGATAAAAGTGTTTACAAAAAGTTGTTTTTCGTCCGAAGACCAAAAATCAAAGGTGAAGCACATGGCTTCGTATACAAAATAGCATCAAGGATGTTGCTCAAGATAACACAATACTTCTCATGCTACCCTACGGAGCAGTCGACTAAGACAACTAGATACGCCCACAATATGGCGTTGATAATGTCTTGGGATTTCATCGATAGAGATATTCGGGACATCTGTTGTGAATCCCTCCAGGTTCTCCTCGATCGCCTCATAATCAGTTGCAGCCAATCCTGCTACCTTTACTGGCTCCCCTCATCTCTAGATGGGGGATGCACCTGGAGGCCAGTGTGGTCCCACATCTGTGTAGTCAAAAATATCTTGATCAGTCCTCGAATTAAAAACATAAAAAAAAAATCATATTTCAAAAATTTACAAAAACATTACAAAAAAAAAGTGCTTCTTACCCAAGTTCCCCCACTGAAAGCCTTCAAGTAGAACCAAGTTTGGGTCACCTCTAAATTCCAAACCAGCATAGGCATAATCGTCTACCATCAATAGTTGAGGCCTTAACCAATCAAAAAACACATCGTTATATTTAACGATGGGGCCAGCCACATGCTGAGCCATGAGGTCACACTACCTCTTCATCCTTGGATCTTGTGGAGCTAGAATTCTCCACTCTACCTACAAGCGTAAATGAGGAACCATCTCGAGGAAGAAGGAAACTAAAATAGACCTGTATCCAAATTGTTTTAGGTTCCTGTTTTTACACTTTGTCAGTTGTTTCTTCATGCTGCGAAGAACTCCGTCGGACCAGTTAAACACCTGGGGCTCCATGCACTCTATTGCATACTGAAAGTAACTTTAGAGATCCATGTGAGGATATGCACTCCCTGCCATCCATGTGATAGTGAATAGGATAGTCTGAAAGGGTAGATCCTGAACATCCCTGATGAAAACCTTACCTTTATGTCTCTCAGACCCTGGTTCACAGTACCGAAAAACATACTCACTCATCGGAAGACCTCCACCTCTGTTTCCTGTCAATGTCACATGGGATCCACGATGAGATAATCCTGTCAAAAAATAGATATCCTCAATATCTAAAGAGAGTGTGTGGGCTCCCACATGAAATAATTGTTGATCCACATCCCACATGTGGACTAAGTACTCAAGTAACCTTACTTGGGCCCTCATGCCTTGGATCTTAAAAGACTTCACTAACCCACACTGTCGAAGAGTATTTATATGGCCAAGGTCATTCCCAACGATGATATCATCATCTTCGTGTTCCCTCTCCCTCCACTCCATCATTTTGATGATCAAAAACCTGCATTGGAACAATAAAGGGAAGTTAACATCCTCATTTGCTTCTTTGGAAAGTTACTATTGGTTAAACGCATGTAAAGAATTTTTTATTTTCGCTCGCCGCAGGTGAAGTGTTACGCACAGCACAGAACTTCCATAGGTGAACCAAAGGCCACCTGCAGAAACCTATGGTTTCTACAGGTCCTGGGATAGGCCACCTGCGGCAGCCCCTATGTGCACCTACCAGCCTAAAATTCAACTCAAAAAGTTATTTTACACCAATAAAAATGAAATCTAATCCATTGAAAAGCAAGAGGACGAGAAGATTATCGTTTTGGTGGAATTCGTTCGCTGAATGGTTGCCTGTGCTCCCCGCAATTGACGGTGAAAGTTTGAGGTAAAATGAGGGTTTTTGGTCAAGTTTTGGGTGAAATGGTAAAAATGAGTTTTTTCCTATATTTATGAACTTTTTACTTTTTTTATTAATATCTCATATTATTTTATTCATTTTTCCCCAAAACCTAAAGGTATAATGGTATTGTGAGTATTTTGACTTTTCACAGGAAAAAGCACCAGTATCCTAAATGATGAGATACGAATATTTTTCTTGATTTATTTTTATGTTTGTCACATGTACAGATAATTTTTAGGTTTTTCAGGAAAAACCTCGAGCTTAGTCTTTGTTCGTTCTCGTGCTCAAAAATCAATGAGAACGTAACCGATTATACTTTTGTCGTATTTTCGTACTCGTCATGGTAACACAAAAATAACGAAGCTCATGAAGTATCCTTTAAGCTCTTTTCACACTCTGTAAAAACGAAAAGATTGTCGAGCAACCTTGTTCTTTTCACGCTCATAAAAGTATTTGAAGAAAATGTTTTATGGGTGGTATTTTATCACTTTTTCGGTCACATCGAACTAATTTACGAAAAAGGAACTGAGAGAGTTCTCTTTAAATGTTTTTCAGACTCTATAAACATGAAAAGCCCCCGAGTTTTCTATCTTTGGACTCATTAAATAAACATAGAAAGACCCATATGATATTGAACCACTCCTTCTTAGGGTTCTTTAAACATACTCTGAGGGACTCGTCTGAATGATCAACTTACATCAACAAGCATATGTTATCCTCCTCAAGCTTGCGTAAAAATAAAGAGGTACTCACCAGAAATGGTGGGGGGGAATTTGGGAAAGAAATGTGTCTCAGTATTTGTGTTAGTGGCAGTAATGGTCGCTCTTGAACATGACACCCCCTTTATCTTTATATCCGGGTTGGGAAATCCATTTGGCTCTCGTTTGACTTTATACAAGTTCATATCTTGGGTCATCTTTGAGTCAATGCTGCCAAGACCATTGTTGTGTCGTTCATATGTTCAAGAGAAGTCCAAACAAGCTCTCTATCGAGTCAGCCATCTGCAGTTGTCAATTCCTACCATGTCGGCCTTCCCTGTGTCAGTTTCAAATCATTTTCATACTTTGATCTACCCTAAATCTGTTACTTATTTCACGTCATTGATGGGGGATACATCAAGGCCCTCCTGTGATGAGTCTTTTCCTGTTGACGCCAACTCATTATCCAGGAATAAGACTTAGAAATCATTTAGTACCTTAGAGCTTGCATGCCTCAATGGCAGGTT